>JAOTRA010000032.1:9562947-9574290 GCA_026260255.1 Pseudolaguvia tuberculata
ACACACACACACACACACACACACACACACACACACACACACACACACACACACACACACACACACACACACACTAGGAGAACATGCAAACTTTGCACAGAAAGGCACTTTGTCTGGGAATTGAACCTGGTACGTAAGGTGGTATTCTGGTATTCTTGCCGTAAGGTGACCATGTTAACTAAAATTATCTATTTGCACAATTTGCACACACTAGCCGGTTAGAATGTTTTTGCAGTTTATGCAATTTAAACATCTTAAATTATTTTGCAAAAATAATGTTTAGACTTTTTTTTGATACAGCAGTGAATTCAAAGTTTTTTGTTCTGCACACCTGGGTGCAGTTGCCATGTACACAGATTTGTCCATATATCCTATGTGACAGAAGTAGTTACACATCATTAAAAAACTCATTAAATCATTATAAAAGTCTTTGGTTGGTAGGCTGGTGTTATCACCGTACAGATTCAGTGTCATAGGCTTAAATTAGAACTATAATCATCTTTGTATAGTTGCCATTGTTTCCCTGTTTTTACTTAGGATTCTTATGGGTAAATATGTGAGAAGATGCATTGTAGTGGTTATGGTGTTGGACTGCTAATTGGATGATCGGGGTTCACTTGCTAGAATCACAAGCTGTATCTGCTGGACTCTGGAGCAAGGTCCTTAACCCCCAATTGCTTAGTATAGAAGACATAAAAGTAAGTTGCTCTGAAAAAGGACAGTGGTGGCTCAATGGTTAAGATGCCAAGTTGTTAACCCTTCCTTCTCCAGGGGTGCTGTACAATAGCTGACCCTGCGCTCTGACCCCCAACCTACTAAGATGGGATATGTGAAAAAATGAATTTAAATAAAGTATATCAAAATTAAAAATCTACATCAAAAGGTTGACTGTCAAATCATAGTGTGCATCAAAAGGATGCTTTGAAAATAAATATTTCTAAAGTTTTTTAGTGACTGTTTTTTGTGATTATAAAATATTTCATATAGTCTATGAAGTGAGTATGACTGATAAGATAAGATGCCTGATAATGCTGTTTTGTCTCACCTGAGTGTGTGATTTGCAATACAAACTCCCTGAACTGACTATTGACCATGCCTAGCACCATAAGGATCATTTTGTGGTCCATGAGAACATTGGGCACTTTGATGTGCTGACTTTGACTATAACCAGCACAGATTCCTTCATTTGTGATGGTTCCCACTGCTATCATAGTCAAAACATGTCTCTGGAAATAAAACATAAGCTGCTTGTTCTCACAGTTAAAAGGTGTGTTGAACTTCTCAGTCAATGGAAAAATAGATCTGAGACAAATTTAAAAAAATTACAGATGATAAATATGTGTGAAAAGATGGTGATAAATATGGTGTCATGTCCGTGTTCCTGGGGGAGTATGGATAGTGGAAGGAAAAGCTTTTCAAAGTGCCACTGTTTGATCCCCACAAGGGGCACCTGACATTAGACAGAGATGAAATCTCATGGGCTGGGATGTACTTTGACAGCATATAAAAGAGAATACGCAGCATGGAATACAGTTTAAAAGCATTACTGGAAAAAACATTTCAGTAATAGCTACAACACTGTTTTCTACCTATTTGTTGTTAAAAAAAAAACCCATTTTACCCATTAAGAGTGTTTCCATTAAAAGTGAAATCCAGACCAATCCTTTAATGGCCATAATAATGCTAAACATATAAAATATTTCTCTTCTCCAATTAAGTTAAAAAATTGCAAGAGTTTTAGTGAATAGGTATAGAAACTTTGCTTTCATTGCTACTTTAGTTAATTCATTTATATCTGTAACTACGTTATTCTGGTAAGGGCTGCAATAGAGCTGAGGCCTATCCAGTTGCGACATTAGCCCATTGAAAAGAGTCACACACCTGGTCGCACAATCTTTCACACCTAAAGGCAATTTCTGTAAAACATTTACCAGCAAGTTTTTGGAAGTAGACTGTAAGCAGGAAAGATAATACCAGTTCATACAGTAATATGAGAAGCACTGCTGTGCAGCACTGTGCACAGTGAACACAAATGTGAAGTGACTCCCAAAATTCTCTCTCCTCAGGAATATGACCTACTGTATATGGCAGAGTGTTTATGAAGAATCACTTTAAATGTTTATATTTATGATCAGATTCCTGTAAAAAATACAAATGAATGTTTGATAAGAATCCAGAGAGTATCGTGGTGGAGTAGTGGTTAACACGGTTGCATCACAGCAAGAAGTTTCCAGGTTCTATTTCCGGGCCGGGGATCTTTCTGTGCGCATTTTGCATGTTCTCCCTGCAATTGTGTGGGTTTCCTCCGAGTGAATGTGTGTGTGAGTGGTTGTTCATCTGTGTGTGGTCCTGTGATGGTCCAGGTTGTACCTTTGTCTCTTGCCCTTGTGTGCTGGGATAGGCTCCAGCAATGCCCTGTGACCTCAAATTAGGGAATAAACGGGCAAGAAGATGAATGAATGAATGAATGAATAGATATGAATTCAGTCAGGATTTTGTTTCATAAACCGGAAGAACAATAACATTGTCATTTTCACACTGCACAGATTCATTCATTCATCTACTTACCTGCTTACGTGGGTTTGCTGGAGCCTATGCTGGAGCGCACATAGGGCGAGAGGCAGGGGTACACTCTGGACGGGTCACTGCACAGATGATTATTGTTATACTGCTTTATTGGCTTTAAATTCAAGTAATTAAACACTGTCTTGGTGTTTCTGAATGTGAGCTGTAACAATTAGTTATGGGAATTGTTTTTATTAAACTATGGCAGACCATAAAAACATCTCTTTTAGCTACCAAACAGCTCTTTGTCTTTTCTTACAAACTGGTCATAGTTTAGGATATATAACAACAGTAATTGCTTTTCTTTCTGTCAAAATAATTCTATAAAATTTTAATCTGCCTTAGTAAATCAGATCGCAGCATCACTTTACTTTACAGTTGATAAAGTGCCTTTCAGCTGCTGTTATTCTAAATCAGAAGTCTAAATCTAAATATCCTAAATCAGGCAAGGTAAATGTTTACTGATCACTGATCGGCACACTCTGTCTGCAATTCACAGCTGAGAGCCAAGCATATGCCTCACTGTTCAGGCAAGCAAATATCTCAGACAATTTCTGATAGAAATGTTTAAATTACTGAAGTGACTGAATAATTACATACATTGTTATATGTACAAAATAAAGGAGAAAAGAAGACAGACGTGTTGAAAATGTTGAAAGGCTTAAAAGAGAATCCATAAAATCAGCCCAAACTAACCTTGAGTAAATTGAAAAAAAATCTATATTCTTTGGACCAACCTAAACTTCAGTAATTCATTACAGTACCATTTAAAAGTTTTCTCAAACTATAATTTTGATTTGGTTAGAACTTTAAAATGTAATTTAATATAACTCAAAAGAGTTCCCTTTTATGAACTCATCTGCAAGGATTTGCTTTCGGGAAAACCTTGTTGCCTGGCTGTAGCAGGTGTAATCCATCCAACCAGAGAATATTACAACATGGACGGTTGACATCATATGGCAAACCACTACTGTAGCATATTGTATGATTTAACTCCCAGCACACACTTTTCCAATACCGTGTGCATCACATCATCTTTATGTTTAACAACAGAGATTGTGTCAAAGCAACTTTAAAGAATCAAATAGTAGATTTGTAGATTGTCAACTATTTGATAGTCTGTGTTCAGGATGAATTAATTTATGGAAATTGGTGGTCTTCCGCTTGTATGGTTGGATAAGGTAGCGCTAGCAAAGTGTTAAACTAAGCCACAGACATGCTGAAATAACATTTGAAGGAGCGAATGTGTGTGTGAATGATTGTTTGTCTATGTGTTGCCCTGAGATGGACTGACGACCCGGGTAAGAAGATGAATACATTTTTCCACACATGCATTAGAAAATTTATATATATATATGTTTTTTAAAATATCCATTTCATTAAATTAAAGAAATATATTGAATTTATTATTATCACTAATATAAGGGATGTAAAAGTGCTTTGTTTTTAATAGTCTATTAATAAAGCGTTTATTGCGTTTTGTTAGTAACGCTGTTTATTTTTTTCCTACAGATTATTTATAACAGAAACATATATAGTCTGCACATACCATGACATTAGCAGCCAGCCCGGTGTCATATTCACTTCGCTGCTGACATTTAAACAGTTTGAACAGATCTACGCTTAATAATGCAGAGTCTAGCAACCAGGCAGCCTTTTAATCATTTTTTATAAGTTTATCTATCTATATTGTGTAGGTGCTTTCAAAAATATTTTACTGTCTACTGTATAAAACGGGCTGAATCAATCTGACTGTAAATAGAAAAGTTTGAAGGAAGTATTAAATACGAGTGTCGCAGTTGATACACGGTAGTCCGGTATTAAGAGGCAGGAGTAAGAGTGGCAATTTGAAGCCTTATTTTTAGTTTTAAACGGAGCTGTTCACAATGAGGATGTTCTACTACATTCCCATTTACTGAAGCATGAATGCATGTGAGTGATTAGTTGGGTACATTTCTCTTTGACTGCAGTTCTGATTCTCTTTCATTAAAAATCTTTAAAGAATATATAACTAAATAAATACAGCACTTTCGGGTACAAAGGTTATAACAATATAGACATTCTTACTTGGATAAAAACGTTCAAATAATTTACTTTAAAAAAAAATTTTTTTATTATATCTTTGATCTGTCTGTAAAAGTGCGATGTTTTATGGCTTTGTTTCCAGTGAAAATGTTCAACATTATGTTCTTACCATGACAGAGACCATGGTTTGAACTAACCACAAATGTTCCCTCAGTTTAAGTGTCATTGTGTGCTCCTCTGATTTAACCAGCGGGGCTTGTTTAGTGTACATATTACTGCACAATGGAAAATAAAGTAACACTTTCAGACCGATTTATGTTGGAAATTTGTTCAAACATTAAATTGTCTGCCTTCTTTTAATCTATTTTGCAAGCAATGGAGAGGAAAAGCGAGCTGTGGTGTCATGAACACAGACATTTTACTGGCCTTTCCAAGATTCTGCTTTTGTTGTGGCAATTTTTCATGAACCTCCTTTGATGTGTCGTGAGTACGGAATCTTTGCACATATGCTTAACTGCTAATGAGATATATTTAACAATGCTAGATTTTCCATTTGTAATCAGGAACATCAGGATCAGCTTATTCAGTCTGGCTTGTTATTCTTTTATATGGTGTCTGATAAAGAGTAACAACAGTAAAAGGAACTGGCGTCAAAACTGTGTAACTTATAACATCAAAGTCTCAGTAATCGACTGCTACAGCAAAGACTGTTCTGAACTAGAAAAAATAGTTCCATATATACGTTTACTAATTTCATAGTGGCTTATCCCAGCACACATAGGGCAAAAGGCAGGGGTGATCAGTATATATACAGTATACGTATAGGCTCCAGGGGATCTCGTTTAGCCTGAATTAGGGAATAAGTGGGTTACAAGAATGAATGAATGAATGAATGAATGAATGAATGAATGAATGAATATAATGATTATTTTTGGGTGATATTTTTTCTGCAATATATATTGCAATATATAAAATAAATTTACCAATATATAAAATAAATTCACCAGATAATTTAGGTAGCTTTATTTGGAATGTATGTATTATATTAATAATTTCTATGTGCTCCATTCACATACTAAAGTATGAATAAATTGTAAAATGTTTTGATATTGCAGGGTAATAAACTGTGTGTTTGTGTTACAAATACTGTGGATTATTTGTGTTTAAACAGCCTAAGGATTTTGTTATTTTGGTAGTCTAAGCTTTTTTTGGCATTTAATAATTCGGTCCTTATTCTAAAGTCATTATAAATTGCCTCTTGCCAGAAAAAAATAAATTAATGATTTACTGTATGACTCACAAAGTGGTGGCTTAGTGGTTAAGGTGTTGGACTGATACCAGAAAGACAAGAGGTTCGATTCGCAGTACCATCAAGCAGCCACTGTGGGCCCCTGTGCAAGGCCCTTATCCCCCAATTGCTCAGTTGTAAGCCGCTCTGGATAAGGGCGTCTGCAAAATGGTGTAAATGTAATGTAATGTAATGTAATGTAATACATTTAATCCTGTAAAAGTCCTGACTCTAAGAAACACAAGGTATTTGGATTCTCTCATTAGATTAGTTCATATAATTTTGCACTATACAAGAAAAGCAAAATCAGTTAATTAAGTCCACAAATAGAATTAGACATATCACTCCCTTAAAGTCTCATCTATATTTTGACTATATATAGATACTATATATCTGATACACTTCCTGTATCACTACAGCTTATATTGAACACTACACTCAGTAGTCTGAAACTCTGTTCCTTAATTGCTGTGGATTAATGAAAATTATTATACTTTAATCACGCTTTTAATACACTGACAGATGACAGTTTACGAAAAAAGTTACAAATTATTTAGTATTTATTATATATAATATTTAGAAAGTAAGGATCAAAAGCGCCGCATCTGTGGATTATTCACTTTGAACACATTTTTATAGGTTTGCTTCTTATTTAGAAAGCACTGTAGTTTTTATGTTTAGTGTTTGAATTTACACGCACATTTAATTCAGTCAAAATTGCATTTTGCGTTTGTTGAAAGATTGAAAGCGTGTGTTTGCATTCTGCTGAGGATAATGAAATAGAATTATTGTTTTTGGCACTGTGCTGAAGATGGAAAACCATGCGTCATAATAGGTTTTATAGGATAATTAAGATTTTTTTATGAGAGATTTATATAAAACTTTTATTTACTCATAATCCCTGATGTATAAGGCTTTGAGGCACTTGATATCTGCTTTCTGCATCTTGTTCTGCTTAAGAGCTCATATTAGTCGAATGGAGCTCCACATTCCTGCTCCTGTTTGTATTGGGCCATTGAGTCTAAATCTGAGAGGTCCTGATTCTTATTTTTGCTTCCCAGTACAACAGATGGACCACCCAGTCCACAAAACATGTTCTCAGCTAAGGCTCAGCCCCACCCTCAGACCTTGTAGTCCCAAAATACCTGGTGGAATCAACCATCAGGTATAATAATATGAAGTTCTTTCTGTCTTGTTGACACTGACCCTGTAAAGGATGTGATGCTTTTCCAACATGAGACATGAGACAGCCACTGTATACTTAAGAGTCTGTGAATCAGTTAATAGGACAAAGGAAACATTAAGCCATTAGTGGAGGTACCTGTGATCAGATAAAAACCAGAACAGGGTAGTGGTGTCTGTTATAGGCAGTATCTGATTGGCAATGAGTGTCTGCATGCCCACAGGATACCCAGAGATGCTCTCCGGTCTTTGGTGGCTTTGGCACGCAACCCATCACTCTTTGTGCCAGTATGAAAGAGTAACAGGGATAATTAGGGTAAAAGTGTGTGAGATACAGCACAGTGAAACAAACACAGACTAAACACAGGTTGAGTTGGCCAGAAAAGGCCAGGTTGAGTGAGATCAGACTAATTAACATATTGGGCCTAAATCTTTCTAATTTTAATGGAAAGTACAGTTGATGGTTGCCTAGCAATGACATTAGTCTCTAGAGTTCAAGGTGACAGAATGCAGAGTAAGAAGGGGAAACAGCACACAGAACAATGTATTTGGTGTGTGCTGTCATGGAAATAGAACAAACCTAAAGTACTGCAGTATCAATGTACACGTATCTGTTTGTGTGTTCATAAATCTGAGAGTTATTTTTAAAGTTACTTTTGTGATTCATATTTATATTATACTAAGGAAGATTCTGCAGACAGGCATTTTCAATGTCATTCAAAATGGACATTGCCATAATAATGATAAATAAATAAACATTCAGTGTAGAATTTGTATTCATTAACTCACTAGAGCGGTTTAGATTTATTATTTATTATCATAATATCTTTGGCATTTTTGGCATCTTTGGCACATGGTGGATAAGTCAACTATATAAAACACATTTACAGATGGCTCAGCTAATATATAACTTGAGTTAGTATTTTTGGTGCAGTAGTATCACTGCTGAACTCCTATCAAATCGAGGAGTATGTGTCACAGAAATGTTTTGTTTTTTTTGTTGGGTGAGGATGCCTGTCCATGTTTCAGTTTCTCTCCATTTCTCATAGTGACTCATAACATTTTCAACAGTGTATTATCTCTCTGTGAGATGCTGTCCAGCCAGCAGTTTACTTAATTGCTCCTTTTGATTATACTGACACAACAATTCACGAGGACATCATTTATTTTATTTTATGTTTTTTTTAGTCTTTTTCAGTGATTATTTTTATGCCTCCCAAAGCATTTTGATGTGTGAAAAAAAGAAGTGTAGCGTAAATTGAGTAGGTACATTTTGTGAGCGATTTAATTACTCTAACACGACGGCTTGATTTGTTGTGTGGTTATAGAGCAGCGGGTGGGTTTGTTTTATTAGACACCTGCCATCTCCAACATTGGCTTCTTCATAGAGTCATAGATTTCTTCTGCTCTTTAAAAACAAACTTGGGAACCACATGACCTCAAAATAGCAGAAGCCAGTATGATCATGTTAATTAGTAAATAATGTATATACCGTTTAATTCATTGTTTATTGCAGGATTTAATTCAAGGTGATACGGTTGTAGACGCATGACTGTAAATAACATAAATGAAAACTTCCAAAAACTAAACTAAGCCGCCATCTTTATTTTTCATTGTTGCTAATGTATTTGCTTTTATATGGGCTAAAACAGGAGAATGTTTTGTTCAGAAGAGACTTTTTGTGTCAATCTCTCAGATATAAAGGAAACAAATTTTCAGTCACTTTCTGGTTTATTATGAGTTTTGTCATTCATATTACTATTTGGCTAATTAAGACTCGTACCATGACAAATGAACGTTTGTCAGTGTAAAAATTTGTTAGTGTAATTGTTAGTCAAACATTTTTTCCATCTTGAAGTAATTGCTGAATTTAGTGTGTGGCCAGCTCATAAAATTGTAATGCTTTTATTTGCTATTGCTCCCTTTTTTATCCTCATGTCATGCTTTCGTTGTTTTTTCCATAATAAATCACATTTTTATTCCATTATTAAGGAAAGGACTCTGCCTAATGGTACAAAGTAAACCGAAAACGCCTTCTGCCTTTGGAACATATGGTTTCTAATGTGATCTGGGAACAATGATACATAAATCAAAACCTGCTCTCTGAAAAGTGCACTCTATCCATTTTGTCCTGCCGTTGTTAGCGTTGTCTTTTTACATGGTCTGTACACTGTTCAGAAACCCTGCCTGCTATCTGGAGTAGCTGTGTTCCATCTTTTTTCAGTCACTGATTTTGAATTTTATATATCAGCTTTTCAAAACTATAAATAAGAGCAACGATTGTGGGTGTTTTCTTAGCATTGATTGTTTATTATATTCATACTTATTTTTTATACTTACATATTATTTTAATGCTTGTCCTTAGTTAACTCATAAGCCACGTATTTGTATTAATATTTATGTAAGCATTCTAGATCAAAAATATATCAGTTACAGTGTATTTTAGTATCTCACCATGACTCTATCAGATTCATAGGGAGTATTGTGGATGGAAATTGCCTATGGTCAGTTCCTTATATAAATCTCTTTTTTTTGACTGGCGGTCTCATGGTTGTCTTGGAAACTGGGTTTTCTAGGCTTTAGCTAGCTGATTATGCACTGGCCTTTTAAGTATAATCACATGCCATGGAGCTCTCATATATGATACTCATTATTGTGAGGAGAGCTGAGCTAGGGCTTTTATGACTGCTGGATAGACATGTGGAAACAAATGATCCCCTCCATCCTGTCCTAAGTGTCATATTCATTCTGCAAGAAATGGTCACCTGGCTCTTTCCCCAATTGCTCAGACAAACTGAACAGACACACAGACTTAACTATTCAGTTAAATCAGTAGGCCTGGCAGTAGACACGCCTGAGTGGAAAACCTGGGACTTCTTCTGTAGAGTTTGATGGATACCTTTAGTTTGAACATTATTGACAGGTAGATTATATTGTCAAGAGGTTTGTAGTCTCCTGACCATCAGATTTATACATGGTTCCTCTCCAAACTGTTGTTACAAATATGGAAGCCCACAGTTTTCTAGAAATTTTTTGTTTGCATTACATTATTCCTTCACCGGAACTAAGAGACCCACAACAATGTTCCAGAATGACACATCCTGTACACAAAGCCACTTAGCTCCATTGTGACATGTGTGTTATTATTACAGTTAAAATTTAAGTCCTGATCTTAACACCAGTAAACACTTTTGGGATGAACACCGACTGCAGCCCAGACCTATTTACCTGACGTTAGTGTTTGATGAAACAATATCAATCTGGTATAAGAACATGTATTTGTGATGATCAGATGACCACAAACCTTTGGCAATATAGTGTCAATGGGCAAAAACACATACTACATAAAAACTGACCTTTTATAGCATTAGAGTCAAGGAAGATTGATTTCGATTTCCCTGTTGAATTCTATGTTTATTTTTAAAAGCAACTGGCCAGATTCCACAGTGCTCTAGAGTAAAGTCAATATTAGCAATTAGAAGTGAAATCACTTCAGTCTGTACAATGACTCTTGGAAACACGCTGATCCATCAACAGTGGGTAATCTACTGGCTGGAAACGAAAACTGAGAATTTCCTCTTTTACAAAGTTTCAATGTAAAAATAGGTGGTTATGCATGTAATTATAGTTCTGTGAATTTTGTTTGTTTCTGGTTCCCTTGCTAAGAACTAAAAACAAAGCTGTCACATTGTGACTGTGCTATTAATTTATCGACCTTTGCTATGCCACACTTTATGTAGTCTGTGAATCTATAATAACATTTTCTTATTACAGTGCTATCATTTAAGGCTAACAAGTAGAGGTTGATTAATCTAGTATTTGATTAAGTGAATGTGGAAAGTAAATGGAGTTACGTTCCACAGCCTGGCAAAATTTGCTCATCCCTGCATTCAATGACTGACTGATGGTTTCCAGACTGTTTTGCATCTCAAGCACTTATTTCTCAACAAGAATCAATAGAGCAGCGTATACTGTGAAAGCAGCAGCAGTAGTTTGTGTGTAGGCGTCCAGGTGGTAAGAATCCCACACCTGTGCCTAATTTTTAACCAATGATCTGTGCTCTGTGGCAGAAAGAAAAAGTGAGAGTTGTGTTAGCAAGTAGTGTAAAATAGTGTTGAGTTGCAAAACTCTTTCCAGCATTTACTGTCCTAAATATATTTAAAAGATATTAATTTGGTGTATTTGAACAAGTATTCTAGCTTTGTGGCCTAACCCAGCCATTAGGGTTGCACAAGCCAGTGCATTCTTAGTGCCGGTCCCAAGCCCGGATAAATGGGGAGGGT
>JAOTRA010000032.1:9613832-9628715 GCA_026260255.1 Pseudolaguvia tuberculata
TGTGTGTGTGTGTGTGTGTGTGTGTGTGTGTGTGTGTGTGTGTGTGTGTGTGTGTGTGTGTGTGTGTGTGCTATTTAGTGTGCTATTTTAATAGACTATGTACAATGTGGAAAGTCTTTTGATCACTCTGAGAGTCTGACGGGTGAAGCCTGGTGTTTGTCTAGTCATTAAGAACAGTGTCATCCAACCTCTTAGACAATGGCACCTAATCTATTCATATATATACATATATTCATTTATTCACCTTCTATACCCGCTTATTCCATAACTCTGTGTCACATGGGTCTGATAGAGCCTATCCCAGCCACTTCTGGAAGTCCATCACATAACTTTCACTCATATCGGCAATTTAGAAACAACAATCAATCTAACAAACGTGTTTTTGGACAGTGATTGGAAACCGGGGTACACAGAGTGAATCTCTGCAAACTCATTCAGAGTCACCAATTTAAAATTCTTATGTAAATCAACAGAGATTTAAAAGTGCATTTACAGAGACAGTTATTCATAACTTACAAAGTCCTGTTTCTGTCTTTATGCTTTGCAGTTTTATCCTAGTGTTTGGTTGTCTGGTCCTGTCTGTGTTCTCCACTATCCCAGATCATATGGACCTCTCCAACCACTGCCTACTCATACTGGTAAGAGCAAAGCACACCTTTTACATGTAGCACACTTTTACACAAAAAACAGTACTTAGAGTACAGTATTAGATTTTTGGGAAAAAGGTTTTAAATGTCTGACAAATATTATTTTTATCTCATATTCCAGGACTTTCTTTTGCGTATGTGGATAAATACTTTGTCTTGTTATCTGATACATTTGTTATAAGGCTAGATTTCTGGCATTGTTTTATTAGTACATATGATCAACTCAGGTAATGAAGGTAATAATAAAGGTGAGCCTCAGCTATCAATTCAATCTCAGTTGGGTAGTTGGATGAGCTAATATGCCCCATGGTGCACTGGTGAAACAAGCTTTTAGTTCCATTGATATAAGACAGTACACTCTGTATCAGATGGAAACCTGAGTAATAAATACCAATGAGTGCATGTAAATCTCTTTTAGTTGTTAACAAAATGCTGAGTTCATCTTTACACAAGAATTGCTGAATATTGTCAGAAAAAAACCTGAACAATTACACTGGAATTGATAGATACGCATCACATGTCTGAGGTCATTTATGAAATGGACTAGGTACAGTAATATTATGTTTTTATTTCACTCATCTTCTTACTCCCTTATTCCCTAATTCGAGCTCACGGGAGTCTGCTGGTGCCTATCACAGCGCACATAGGACGAGAGCCAGGGGCACACCCTGGACGGGTCGACACACCATCACACGGCCACACAGACAAACAATCACTCACACACACATTCACTCCTATGCATGATTTCGAATCATCAATTGACTTAATCTACATGTTTTCCGGAGAAAACCCACGCAAGAACATGCAAACTCCGCACAGAAACCTGGGTGTTTTTATATGATTATAATTTATTATGAAAGGTCTTATTCCAAAACCTTATATACCAAAACACTACATGTACTTGATCTGCCCTTTCAGGCCAAAATACGACTGTAAATGCTAGAGAGGAAAACACATCTTCTGTGGCACTGCCAGCTTTACCTTAATGTGCATTACTGACAGATCTTTTAATCTGCTGAGAGTACCAGTGATTTCTCTTGGATTTATCAAACTGTGCAATTAACAGGGTTGGCAGTCGACATTGAGAAATGAGCTCAAGCGTTAATTACACTAACCAGATACTATTATGGGCTCCTGCAGGGCACTGCATAGTTATCTCGCATATCTCGAACTGCACAGTCAGGCATTTCGCTGCTCTGAAACTCACACTTATGATTATGAAACACCTTTTATTATTTTAGTTTCTAAAATGCTTATTCTATGTTATGTTCACCAAATACAATATACATCTTCTACACGTTTATTCATATCTCTTCAAAATAGATGCTGTAAAGATTAAACTCCTAAATCCTGTAGGATCAGGCTGCTTACATTTTTATTAAACTGTATTCAAGGATCAGTCAAGAAACCAACCATTCCAGGTATTTTACAGGCAGGTTTATTAATACAGCTGCTAAAACCACAGACTTCTGCAATACCAGGAGACTTGTTCAATTTTGCAGACATGAGATGAACAATGTTTTTTATTTCTCCAGCAGAATAAAAGGTTTTTCCCCTGGTATGTGGTAAGGTGGACATACCATACTAAAGACATTTAGAGGCTTTATTGTGTGTCACATAATTGGACGGCGCGCTGAATTACAACAAGAAGGTCCCGGGTTCGAATCCCGAGTTGGGGATCCTTCTGTGCGGAGTTTGCATGTTCTCCCTATGCTTGCGTGGGTTCCCATGTACATTAGGCGGAATCGCAGCCATTAGGGTTGCACAAGTCAGTGCAGCCTTAGTGCCGGTTCCAAGCCTGGATAAAATGGAAGGGTTGTGTTAGGAAGGGCATCCAGTGCAAGTCGAATGTGATCCGCTGTGGTGACCCCTACCAGAAGCAGGCGACACACAACTACATTAATTAAAGTCATTATATGCGTATACGTATATTCATTCATTCATTCATTCATTCATTCATCTTCTTACCCGCTTATTCCCGGGTCACGGGGTCTGCTGCGCCTATCCCAGCACACATAGGGCGAGAGGCAGGGGTACAGCCTGGACGGGTTGCCAGTCCATCTCACGGCAACACATAGACAAACAACCATTCACACACACATTTACTCCTATGGACAATTTAGAATCACCAATCCACCTTATCTGCATGTTTTTTGGACTGTGTGAGGAAACCGGAGTAGCCGGAGGAAAGCGCAGGGAGAACATGCAAACTCCACACAGAAAGATACCTGGCCCTTGATTCGAACCCGGGACCTTCTTGTTGTGAGGCGACCGTGCTATCCACTACGACACCGTGCGTATTTTATATATATATAAAATATATATAATTAAATACTAGAGTGGCATAGTGGTTATATAAGTATATTTACTTGCATATTTAAATAACAAACACATTGTCTTAACATGATGTAATAACAAAAAAATATCTTATTATATTAAAATATACTGGTGAAATAGATATTAAGAAAAAAAGTATGCATATCTGCTTCCCAGTATGTTTAGAAACAGTGTGGCTGATGAGATGAAATGTTGCTTTGTTATCTTGCAGGAGTTTGTAACGATCGTTGTGTTCGGTCTGGAATATATCATTCGTATTTGGTCTGCCGGATGCTGCTGTCGCTACAGAGGATGGCAAGGGAGGCTACGCTTTGCCAGGAAGCCCTTTTGTGTCATAGGTGAGAGACCACACCCTGTGAGTCAATGCACAAAAAGTATGTTTTTGTAATTTTGTGTGTTTAGCCACCCATTTGTGAATGTTGAAGCTCAACACAGTAGATTTGTTTTTTAGTTAAACACAGTGTTAGACACACATATGAGCTCTCTACACACAACCTTTGAGCTTCTGGGTTAAAACCTTTATTACTGATTATACACACAATAAATACATATAAATCATGTCTGGTTTTTTTTTTTTTTAAATCTAAACTGAAACTGTATTTCTGTATTGTGTGTATTGAGTTTGTGAGTGTGGAGTTGTGACCTAAGTGATATGAATTAGCCTTGTTAGTTAATTAAGGTCAGCTCTCTAGAGGCTGATAAATGTGTGAATAAGAACCTCTGATGTCCAACGCAGTATCGATTCTGGACATGTTTGTTGGAAGACATTAGCAGCATAGCTTTGTTTTCACAAAGTTGAATCACTTGCGACTTGTGAATCGATGTTTAGTTTTAAACACTGGTGCTGCTGACAGTCTACATACAATCTGAGATGCAAGGCAATGTATTGCTTTATGGAATGTAGAAGGAAGTCATTATTTTTATATAATTTTAAGTAATAAATTTGGCAGACAACACGTTGCTTTATTTGTGCTTTATCACATTAGTTTATTTTCTCTGAAGTGCACATACTTCATTTTCAATACAGAATTCACTTCATCATCCAGTAGACCTGTAAAGCAGATGCTTGAGAAAAATCCAAATTGAAGAAATGTATTTTATTAAACATAGGAACACAGTTCAGAATTTTGGTAAACAGGCAGGCAGAAGCCAGTACACATTATTTCCAAATCCAAAGCAGAAGGCAAATCCTTAAACGTTAACCAGGCAGAGATCAGAAACCGAAAAAACAGACAGATAAACAAAATGCTTGGTGGCGGGAGGGCGGAATCATTACCAGACGTTACAGGACATTGGCTTTAAAAATATATGAAATAGTATAGGAAGTTTATTATTTTTGTATTTACGATTATAATGTATTTGAATATTGTCTCATAAAACTGTTCATTCTTTTGTGTCTTCAGTGGGGTTTTTTTTTAACACAGACGGTCATAAGAAATATTTCCTTTAGTCATACTGTGCAGGTGACAAATAAAATTAGAATTTTATATTATATTGTTTAGATTTAAGGTTAGATTTACTGGCAATTTTTTTTATTATTATTTTGGTGATTCAAAGTAAAGTATTGAAAATGAAAAAAAAAAACCCAGTAGCTTAATACTTTTCAGGTTAGGCAGTCAAATGGTAGATTGGAGATTTAGATGTCTGCTTTTATAAAAGATGATTTCAGAAAATTGGTTTAAGAAATCTGGAGATGCTGGCCCCTGGTAACATTTCTCTTTGCTTCTAACATATCTGGAGAAAATGACAGATGTGCAGTTGGCATCACTGTAAATATTTGTCAGACTGTGCCAGTTTCAAGTGAATTTTGAATGAGAAGCAGAAAATGAAAACATTGCTTAGACATCAGACCTGATGTGTACAGCTCATACAATTCCAATAGGTCTCATCATTAAAAGAGTGAGGTAAAGACTAGTTGAACATGTATAGGTAGTTTTAATGAATACTAAAACAGAAACAACATTCTGTGATATCATTCTTTCTGTTGTTTCCTGTGTCTCCTGTAATGATCAAAAATCAGTTATGACTTCTCCACGCAAACCCAAATCTTTCTTTTCACTGCAGACATAATCGTGCTCATTGCATCCATTGCTGTTGTGTCAGCTGGCAGCCAGGGAAACATTTTTGCTGCGTCTGCACTGCGCAGCCTTCGCTTCTTACAGATTTTGAGGATGGTACGGATGGACAGACGTGGAGGAACCTGGAAACTGTTAGGATCTGTAGTCTATGCCCACAGCAAGGTAAAATAAGAAATGGTGTTTCACTCACAGTGACATCAACCTTGTTTTACTCAGTTTATTTTAAGATAAGGTTATTTGGAAGTGTGTTTATGTCTAAAATTAAATTACCTACAGTCTGATCTCTGTAATGTTATAGTAAACAGTTGCCTAAATTGCGAAACAAATTGCATTCCAGAGACAGAAAATAAGCAACTGACATAATAGTTTTTCTGCAATTTAGATTAACACAAACAGTGGCTGGCAGGTCCTAAGTGTGCGTGTGTGTGTATGTGTGTGTGTGTGTGTGTGTGTGTGTGTGTGTGTGTGTGTGTGTGTGTGTGTGTTCCTTTTGACTTTAACGGAGTGACCCAGCTTTTAGCCTCTCTCTGCAGCCCTGTCTGGGATGCAGCTTCTGCCATGAGCCATGGCCAAACCACAAACTTCCTCAGCCCTCAGCCACACGCTATTTAGTGGATAGATTACGGGCTGCAGCTCTCAACTGATTCTCTGTGGTCTATGAAACAGCTGCTTTACTCCTCTATCTTTTCTCACTCCTGTCTTCTGATATTTTTTCTATTCCATCGCACGATATTTGGTTAGTTTGATTTCTTGGCATACTAGTCTCTGTGCTTTTCTGTGTGTACAGGAGCTGATAACTGCTTGGTACATTGGGTTTCTGGTGCTGATCTTCTCCTCATTTCTGGTTTACTTGGTGGAAAAGGATATAAACAAGCAGTTTACCACCTATGCTGATGCACTGTGGTGGGGGACGGTAAGGCTACATAACTGTAACAGAAACATTGAGCTTTTCTTTTCTGATCCAGTAGGTCTCCTTTTTCCTAGAATATATTTTCAGATCAATATAAAGCCATGTATGCTTTACTGAAACATTCTATCATCTATCTTTTCACATGTCACAGTGTTAAAAGAAACACGGCTGTCATGGATGTGCCACGTCTCTTGTTGAGAAAATGAACAAATTATTAAATTTAATCAACTTGAAAAAATAACATGAACTATCGGAGTGTAAAGAAAGTAAGGTCAGTTTGTATTGGTTCCTGTTCATTGCCCTCTTGAGGTTTGAGATAGTGACTTATACAGAGCCAGTGTTACCCTGCAACAACATATTTAGACGAAATTCCTTGGTTTTCTGTGTGGGTCTGCCTGGCAAAAAAGCAGAAGTACAGAATTCAGTGTCTACTTGTGTGTCTACTTCCAGCCATCATTTAATGTCTACAGCACACTCAGCATTTGACAGATCACTCACTTTTACTGGATGTATTGGATTTGTTTTGGCCAGCACTTCGTTCCAGTATCCCTTTGCCCACAAAAATCCAAATCTCTCACTTACTGGTACAGAAGGGAGAAGGAACTGTTAGACTAATGTTGTTGGGGTTTTTTTTCAAAGCTATCGATTTATTACTTTGAAGGAGAATGTGTAATACAAATGGCAGTGTGGCTGTAACTCTAGAGTATTCCTCTGTTTGTCTTTAGATATTCATGGCCGTTTAATATGGCAGATTGCACAGGAGTTGTTGTAAGTGGAGCTTTGAGTCCAACCTGTGGATTTTACTGCACTTTGTGGTGGCCTCTCATAGGAATTTGATCAGTGCAAACACTGTGTGAGATTCTGTTCCCCATTGTGCCCAGTTTTCCATTATGTCTGCTTTCTGTTTGTTTAGCCTCATTCTAATTTTCTTAGGTTGATTGAAGGTGTACGCAGTGGCGTAGTAGATAGCACAGCCATCTCACAACAAGAAGGTCCCGGGTTCGAATCCCAGGCCGGGGATGATCTTTCTGTGGGAGTTTGCATGGGTACTCTGGGTACTCCGGTTTCCTCCCACAGTCCAAAAGCATGCAGATTAGGTGGATTGGTGATTCTAAATTGTCCATAGGAGTGAATGTTTGTGTGAATGGTTGTTTGTCTATGTGTTGCCCTGAGATGGACTGGCGACCCGTCCAGGGTCTACCTCCTGCCTCTTGCCCTATGTGTGCTGGGATAGGCGCAGCAGACCCCTGTGCCCCCGAATTCGAGAATAAGGTTAGAAGATGAATGAATGAATGATTGAAGTTGCCGTCTGTGCATTGCTGTTTGCCCTAACCTTGTATTCTTTAGAGTAACCTTGTATTCTTTAGAGTCTTGTCTGCCTGGTTCATACAACCTGGTTCATACAACCCCTGACCCTTGACCACTGATGTCTGCATACTTAGATAACTCTTACTACTATTGGCTATGGGGATAAGACGCCACAGACCTGGCCAGGCCGACTTCTGTCAGCAGGTTTTGCTTTGCTGGGGATCTCTTTCTTCGCCCTGCCAGCGGTGAGTATGTGTGGCCTTGCAATCCCAGCAAAGATATTTGCAATTCAGCATATATATATATATATATATAATGATGATTATGGTTATATTGTGAAATATTTTTAAATCCTTAGCAATTATCTATTTTGGCTGTTGCAAAGGCATTTCGGTGACAGGTAGATGTGATATTAATGTGTCTTAAATCCATATACCTGTCATTCCAGCATAGATTAGTCAGCTAGCTCTGTGTGGCTAGTGTTATTTCAGTATTTCTCTAAGCTCTCAAAAGCAATGATTAATGTCAGTTACATGCCATATGCTATCCAAAATGACCTCCAGTAAGCTTTAAATAAACTGTCTTTGCTGTGGTATCTTATGTGAAGCATGTGACATATATGTTTAAGTCTCTGTCTATCGTAACTCTTTTCTACATGACTTTTTGTATTGATGAATTCATTGATGATAGCCAATTCATAGAATATATTGAAGAATGAAATGTTCAGTATTGCTTACCAAATAATAAATTAAGTGTGTTTATATGTAGGGGATTTTAGGTTCAGGCTTTGCTCTGAAGGTGCAGGAGCAGCACAGACAGAAACACTTTGAAAAGAGAAGAAACCCAGCTGCCAGTCTTATACAGGTGAACCTGCTACAATCGACACATTGTATTTTAAATGATGTTTCAATTACTTGGAATGGAAGACAGTGTGGAAGCAAATGAGAGTTTAATAATCTGCATGTAAGTAACATATACTAGCTCTGGGGTCCCACTAGAAATTTTGGTCACTATGCAAGAATATGAGGTTGCGCCCCCTACTACACCCATTCTGCATCAAACATATTATAACTATGTCATTTAGTGGCACCCCTGTGCTAGTGTTTTGCTGCGCAGATGGTACTTTAGGATTAAATAAAGTGTTAAAAAAAATAGATAATACATGTCATGACCATCACATCCGTATGAGATTGTTAAATATTCTCTTTTGCTCTCATAATAACCTCCATCAACCTCTTCAAAGAAGTCTTTTCACTACATTCTCTCTACATTCTATAGTCTGGGTACTTACATTTTGTATAAGGCCACAATACACAATCAACAACAATTTAATTTCGTTCTACCCTTTCTACACCTGGCATACAATATTTTCATATAATACTGTAATACTTTTTAGACAATTATGTATATTATAGGGAAAATTTCAGTTGTGTTAGCAGTTTGGAGGAGACACAAATATATGTGTAATGTTTAGGTGTACACATTATTTTTTCCATATAGTTTATATTGCATATGTATATAGTATAGAACACAAGGTTCTGTATTACATGCTAGCGTTTGTTTCACCATACGTTCCGACCCTTTGGTAATTGACAAATTTTTTCCCTTAACCACTATGAATATGATTGAATATATAAGATTTAACATCTGTTATGTCCACATTCTACAGATTGTCTAAGGCAGGAGAAAATAAACAATAATGCAGACGTTTGTTTCACTTTAGACTATTACGGTCTCTGTCCAAGGGAAACACTAGTGACTATTTATTATGGGTTTCCACTGAAGGAATTCTGTGCGAGGGCTTCCTGAAGTATAATACTTCTTCCTAATGGACTGAGCCATCCTTCTTTCGAAAAGTAAAAAATAGCACTGTCTCCAAAAAAACAAATAAATTGCACTATAGCAAAATCGAGCATTACATGCATTACATTTTTCTCCAGACATACAATGCAATAGCAAAAAGGCCAATCTAATTACAGTTTATAGTCGTCATTTCTCTTGCTTTAGACTTTTGTTTAATGATAACAACAGACTGTTTATTAGTTACATATACAGTCTACTACTACTAATGTACTTTGATCCATATATTTTACCACACATGATGTATATATACACACATGATGTATATATATATATATTCTATATGTAAGAATTAATTGATGTAAAAAAAATTTACTTAAATGTTTATTCACTAGTTGGTTCAACTAGTCTTCTACACATTGACAGCCCAAGCTTGAACACTCCCAGCTCTAAACAAGTATATTTATTTTGTATATTGGATTGATGTAGCTCTTTTAGGTTTCTTTAGGTTAGAAAACATACCTGGATGGATGGATGTGTATGCCACACCTGTCTAAAGATGATTTCTTACTGACAAAAACATTTCACTGACTGTAGAATTTTAAGGCAATGCTATGATTCTGTGGCTTTCTCCATGTGAAAGTTGGTAATGATAGTGTCCCTGAGAACTGTTCCTGAAGTTCCTTTATCTTCAGCATGATTGCTGTTTATTTAGTGAAACAATCCAGCAGCAACTTATATACAGACACGGAGAGTCTGTATATATGTATTGTAGTGTCTAAATATTGTTTTATATCCAATTTCTTTTTTTGAAAAAAAAAAAAAGTGTTTTTGTTTCTGCTATATTAAATATAGCAAAATATTTAGCTTTAACAAAGCCTAAAAAATACTTTTTCAACATATTTGTATCAAGTATAAAGTCAACAATTATGTTTGTGGATAAATATATATGTTGTAAGATGTAAAACTTATTCTTGTCTGATTTTCCTTTTTAACCACACTTTAAATGAATAAACTTTATGGCTGGTGGCTTTTTCTTCCAGATTTCATATCTTTCTTGTTCATCTTCTTTAATTCAACTATTCTCTGCAAGATTTATGATATGTGGCATTTGTATCGCCACACATTGCCCTAATTGTTCTTTCTTCAGCATTGTTTCATAGTGCATTGATGCTATGATTCCTCTCTACACACTTATATGCCTGCTCTTTTCATTATGCACCCTCTGTGTCCTATTAAATGCTACAGCGCAATGTCTTCACCTTTCTCATTAGTTATTTCTTCCATAATATTGAATATTTTTATATGTGTAATTTAATTTTTAAAGACATGAGGATACACATTATAAAAAAAACAAAATTATATACATTGCCTTTCTGAATTGCTTTTGTGCTTTGATCCCAGTTATGTGCTTGTTTGTGCTTTACATATATTTTCCCTATATTATACACCCTTCTTCCACCTTCATGTTCTTTTTTTTCCTCCCTCCAGCTGCTTTAATGCAATGTGCATCCCATCATGCAAAAGACATTTTTCAGTGTCTCTTTTTAATGCATATAGACCTAACTAAAAGCTATGTTTACTGTAATGTACAGTGATTTATACAGCTCAATAGAAAGTCAACAGAACCATTCACTGAACAAATGTCTTAACATTCTGTAAAATTGCCTGTTTTCCTGGCTTTACCCTCACCATGCTGATGTCTCTCTGCACCCATGTCCATGTGTTTGTCCTTGTGTATGTGTTTCCTGCACCAGGCTGCGTGGAGACTCTACTCCACAGACCGCTCCAGAACATACCTGAGTGGCACGTGGCGATACTATAAAAGTGTTCTCCCTCCTCAAAGGCATGTATTAATGCAGGAAAACTGATGAGAAAACTCTGACCTGAACTGGTTTTTACTAATCTGCTTTTTTTGTTTTTTAATTTTATTTATTATTTTCCAACTCCCGCTCTCTCCTGGCCTTGTGACATTTCTTTTCAATTCCATTTTCCCATCCTGTTTTCCTTTTTGTATACTCTGCACGTAGTGTGTTTGGCGTAGTTATGCGGCTGATGAGAACTCGGTTTCCATTGCTACCTGGAAGCCTCATTTGAAGGCATTGCATACCTGCAGCCCTACAAAGTAGGTACAACTCTGGCAGCTGGGTGTTACCGTTGGTGTCTGTGCTCCTTTGGCCTTCATTCTTCTATATCATTGCAAACAAGTCTGTGTCTTTAAGCTTAACTTTTTTTGTGTTCCTTCTTATTGCATATATGCTTGAATTCTAGCTTTAAAATGTGAAGTCTACAAACAATGTTGTATTCATGGGAAATTAGTATCCATAGACACTCAAGCTTTCTGCTGAATATATACGTTATGAAGGAACATTGGCTTTCCTGATTAAATAGTTAGTAGTGTAAACTATTATATTGTCTTCAGGAGCCTACTGCATTTCATTGGCTCTGTACATATACCTTGCACAATGAGAATAAAGTTGAATCTAATCTAATCTAATCTAATCCAATCTAATCTAAGGGAAGCTTGAGAGAAGCATTATTATACTTCCAGTAATTATTGACAGTGTCTATCTATTTAAAGCTAAATTTAAATTGAAATAAAGCTAAATAGCTCCTTCAAGGGCTTTGCTAGACAGCTTGATCGTGCATTTGCCGATTGCTTGTAGGTCTGAATGGTGCATGTTTATGCTATCTTCTATTTTTAGTTTTCCTGGTTTATTTGTGTTTTTC
This sequence comes from Pseudolaguvia tuberculata, assembly GCA_026260255.1. Classification (NCBI taxonomy): domain Eukaryota; kingdom Metazoa; phylum Chordata; class Actinopteri; order Siluriformes; family Sisoridae; genus Pseudolaguvia; species Pseudolaguvia tuberculata. The sequence goes on from JAOTRA010000032.1 coordinate 9,625,643, forward strand.
CTTTTTACTGTGCAGATTTTTGTTTTTGCTTGAACTTTTAGTGCATGCGCATAAGTGTGTCTCTCTTAACATACTGTATTGTGTAAACTCAGTGAGAAATATATTGATGTTTCATTTGATATATGAAAAACTCAGTATATTTCAATTTCATTTTTCTTTCATGTTAGACTCCTTTTTTGTTTCTGTTTTTCATGTAAAGAATTAATCTCCTGCCCCTTTTCTCCTCTCTGTTGCTAACTAACACCTGAAGGAAAGACCAGGGCGAATCCACAACCAGGTTTGTTATTCTTATACTGTATGTCCTGTGCCTTGAAATACCTGTGTGTTTGCAACTCTCAAAAAATGTTTTATCATGTCATCATTTTACATGTTTTACCCAAAGACTGAAAGTACTAGTAAATAATGGCTCTAATAACAAATAATTGGTATTTATAAAAAGAAAATTAGTGATGATATGGAGATTGTAATCAATAATCTTCAACTATTGCAATTAAAAAGAGCAAATTTGGGAAGTGGGAAGTGGTTAAGGTGTTGGCCTGGTTATCGAAAAATCTAGGTTTGATTCCCAGGGCCACCATGTTACCGCTGAGCAAGGTCCTTAACCCCCAATTGCTCAGTAGTAAAAATGAAAATATAATGTAATTTGTTCTAAATAAGGGGGCTGCTAAATGCTAAAAATGTAAAAGTAATGTAAATGCAAATTGTACCCCAACAGAAGGGATTGACTGTAGGCTAATACCAGCTAAGTGATGTTGGCAGGTAGCACTATTTACATCCCATGATTATTTGTGTTAATGATGAATTATGACCCCAGAGGATACGTACTCCAGGATTTATCAATTAAGGAATTAAGACAGTGAGGGTGAGTGGGTTGCTGCTTAAGGTAGAAATGAGGGCAGAAGGATGGCAACAGGCCAACATGTTTTTTGTGTGTCTGTATCTTTGTCCTTGCTTTTTAACAAGAAATGTAGAAGGTTGTATATACACAGTAATGAGCAACGTTTACAATGCCACTATTTATGTAGTTTAATTACGACTGAATTTACTGCTTAAACGCGTTTTCTTGCATTGTTGGTGCTTTTGTAGAAATGGTCAACTCCAATGCCTTCCCTACATTTGAACTTTGCTGCTTTTAATCAAATTTAATTCCATTTTGAGTGTGTGAACTGTAGCATAACCAGTAATTTATAGTGCTTGTCGTGGGTGGTAAATATGTTTCTGCAAATGCTCGACTTAACTAAAAAGCTGAGCTGTAAATATAACTAAACTTTTTCAATAAAAAATATTTTTGTAGTGTAAAGTTTTAAAAGCTTAAGTGACGAGTGATTGTTCTGTATAGTGCAATGCCCTTTAAATGACTAACAAACTTGTCACAACTTGCTTTTATATATATAGATGCCTCGGTGAGCTTTAATGTGTGTGTTTAATATGTGTTTGAGGGATTGCCATACCCATGCACGTCTGCCACTCTTTGTGCTACTCAAACAAAGCCGAAATTTATTAGCTTTTTTCTATACAATCAAGTATTTGTGTTTTCCCCCAACACCACACATAGGCCTGATCCACTAAAAAAATCCTTCTCTTAACATTGTAACTAATCCATACCCATCTGTTTCTCACGCTCCCTAGTAAGGGTCATAGTAATAAACAGAAGCTCTTCAGGAAATATACGACAAGGAATTATAGGTACCTAGCATCCCCCCTCTGCTTTGGCCACATGGCAGCCAATGAGAATGCTGACTAATGATTGGTGCATGGATGGTGACTCATATTCCAAATGTACCTTTTACCTTCTTGATGTGATTTCAGTATAGGGCAAATACAAGGGGTTAACTCTTCTGCCTACTTCCTGTAACCTGAAGAGCTCATTATAGTTCACCCCTAATACCTCACTGCATAAATTGTGACACGGAATGATTCAAAACGCACACCAACTTAAGGATTAATACCTATTTTGCACTTGTGAATTGCTGACTGTGCCATGCATGACCTGATCTGTTTTATATTCTGATCTATTTAATTTATTAGCTTATCTCATATGCCATCTAATGAAGGCAGTTGTGTGTGGTTTTAGATTTTATCATTTTATTTGTATCCAGTTTTATTTTTATTTTTTATTAAAATTATGTGATTTGTACTTGAGTCATTTGAAAAATCTGCATGTTGACTGTAAGTGCTTTTGAGGTATTACTTTTTATTTCACAAACTTCTAGATCTTAGCACTAACTTATGCTTGAGCCAAATTCAGGTCACTTACACTATTGTCTCACACTATCATTTTTTGTTCAAAACACTATCTGCACCTATTTGTGGTGTCAATGGAAAGGAAGCCATTTTATATTTCCGTTTTTTTAATCAATATCACCTTTTGTTTCTGTCTATCCCTACATACAAAGATCATGAATGATTGGCCTGAAAACATTGCCTGTTTTAGAATGCTCAATGGATTGCATGCCAGTTTGCTAAAAGCATTTTATTCTATTATGTTGTTTGGGCAATAATAAAAGAGCCTAGTTTTAGTAAGAGAGATTGAATCAGATAAAGCTGTGACGATTATAATACATTATATGAATTTCTGAAGTGATGTATTAAATAGTAAAAAATATAAACTTGATCTCCTTTGAACTTTTCCATATTTTGTTGTTTTATCTGTAAACAAAATTGATTAAACTATCTTCCTAATTATACTTTTACTAATTATAATATAATCAGGTCATTAATCTATACAAAGTATTCGATGAGGGGTTATATGGTATATTAATCAATAGAAATCACTTGCTGTTAAATATTTATAATATTTAATTAGTAGGACATGGGCGGCGCAGCGGCATAGTGGATAGCACAGTCGCCTCACAACAAGAAGGTCCCGCATTCGAATCCCGGGCCAGGATCTTTCTGTGCGGAGTTTGCATGTTCTCCCCGCGCTTGCGTGGGTTTTCTCCGGTGCTCTTCTTTCCTCCCACAGTCCAAAAACATGCAGATTAGGTGGATTGGTGATTGTAAAGTGTGTGTGTGTGTGTGTGTGTGTGTGTGTGTGTGTGTGTGTGTGTGTGTGTGTGTGTGTGTGTGTGTG
>JAOTRA010000032.1:9640085-9657686 GCA_026260255.1 Pseudolaguvia tuberculata
ATATAACATTTTATTTTTAATTAGTACTACCCTTGATCTACTGTTAATTTGTTTATGTATTGCCATTAATAAACGAGATCACTAATCTTTTAAAATCATGTACCATTTTGAATATTAATTAGCTTAATCTAACCTCGAAATATACTGTGTTTTATACTCAAGTAATTCCTTTCTTAGTAATGTATACCAAGAATAAAGCCTAACTACTTTTCTTCTTCACTAACTGGAATCATTTCTTCCGGTGATATACCGTTTTCTTGTTAACAGGGATAAACATACAGCGATTAAGGCTGCCTGTTTCATCCTTATGTACTTATTCAGTGTTTATGTGCCACAGGGTGGACCAGATATTGGGAAAAGGGCAGATAGCTGTAGACAAGAAAATAAGAGACAGGATCCTTCCAGAGGGCGAGTCTCTAGAGCATGACATGAGCATGCTTGGTCGTGTTTGTAAGGTGGAGAGACAGGTAAGGTTCAATGCCCTATACAAAAGCATCAGGTTATAATCCAAATCAATTTTTGTTTAACCCAAAAATGAATAAACTTACAGTTCAGTTCCAGCAGTTTCGAGTTGAGAAAAATGCATGTCAATGTCTAAGTATTTAAATGTGTTATGTTAGATATTCAGTACAGTCAGTTTTTGATTGTGTTTGGACAGTGCAAATTTCCTCACAGACAACCAAAAGTATATGCTGTGACATGTGATTCAAATTAGGGGGAATGAGAAGCTGAAAATTCCATTTTAGATAGGGCAAACTCCTAAATCTTGCGTTCTATAGTCACCATAATTTTTTTTTTTTTATGTGCGTTATAGCATTGCTTTCAGTTTTCTCAATCTCACCTTTTTCACACCATAATAGATAATAGACAAAAATTATGTGTTTGTGTGCTCACAGTAGCAAATAAAGGTGATAGTAAGACGAGTAGCTTAGGATAGAACTTCAGCGCTCACTTTATTACTTATTTATAATTTATATAGCAGCTGACAAACTTTTTTTTTTTTCATTCTCTTTTATGTGATTCAGGTGCAGTCCATTGAGTCGAAGTTGGACTCCTTGTTAGATATCTACCGTCAAGTTCTCCAGAAAGGCTCTTCCTCAGTACTGGGCCTATCAGCTCTTCCTCTGTTTGAGCTTGAGCAGACCTCAGATTACCACAGCTCCATTCCAAACAAAGATATCTCTTCCACCCAGCTGAGCCGAAGTGGAATTTCCCGCTCAATAAGTGATAACCTACCCTGTGGCCTTCAGCTTGTCCTGGCACCCAGTGAGCTTAACATGAGCAGTGGCTTCCCAACATCCTCCCCCTCCTCTTTTTCTCCATCTCCACTGCTTCAGAATACACCTTCTAGCCTGGACAGTGTGTACCCAGCCTCCCCTCCTCCCATCCTCACTCCCAACAATCTTTCCAGAGCTAATTCTAATTTTCCTGAGCTGACCAGACCTCTGCCAATGACCTCACCCAACACGCACACACTCCAGCTGCCCACTGTGGCTGCCCTGCCTTTAAACAGGCCTGCCAGCGTGATCTCAGAGACACTGCAAGAAAGCAATCCCAATGCTTGTCTACTTAACACCCAAACTGCAGCTGTTTTAGAGACAGAGGCTAAATGTTTAGAGAGCACAGTACAGCTTAGAAGCAGGCCTGAGCGGAGCCCCAAGGAGGAGGGCTCCTGGAGGAGACATTTAAGTCTCGAAATGAATCCACTGAGCCTCACATCTTCAACAGCAGTACAGTCACTGCAGGATGACAGGGTGTTAGGGAAATCACTCTCTGCACAGAACCTCATGCTGTCTTTAAGCACAGAGTGCCACCCCAACCTTTCTGCTCGCAGTAGTGGCAGCAGCAACAACGAGTCCAATGACCGGGAGATACTGACAGACTGGGGAGAAAGCGAACTCTTCATTAATGACAAAGAGCTGGCCACCAGCAAGGGGAACTTCACCCTGCTCTCTTAGCAGATCAGACACCAGCTTCATTTACCCAGCTTCTACAGACAGTAGCCGGAGTACCAACTCGGAGCCAGACAAGGCCATCGGGCAGCTCAGGTCTGCCTCATGTCCTTATAAAGTAATACTAACAAAACAGCCTCAGTGTAGAGACTAAACACACCCTGTAATCACTTATTTACTTTTTCCAAAGGAAAGAGGGTGGCAGCTTCACTTCTTGCCTTTCTGAATCAGTTGATAAAAATAAATATGTGATGTTCCTCATAAGTTTATGTTCTTAAATGTCATTGCATGGATAATATCGTCCTAATGGGAATTTTAATGAAGGAGAACGTACTTAGCTTTAAAAGATGACATGAAGGATTATGGTACTGAATGAGCTCTGATCTCAGTCTTGCATGTGCACTTGCATGTTAAAAATGCAACCACACATTGGATTGAGAGTATTTATGCATTATGGATATTAATGGCCTGCTCTGTCATAAATTCATCCATGCTTTGTTTAGAAGTATGTGTCTTACTTGAGTCATATCTCTTACCATACATCTAAATCAAGCATACGTGCCCTCCATATTTGTGGCTATGGATAAGAAACAGTTTAAAAATGCACGAATAACCAGTGTTTCTTTTCTTTTATGTGAATGCTTAGAAACCTGCATTGATCCCATCAACACTGATTGATTTCTTTACATTTTGTATGCTTTTATTGTTTAGCCTTACATTTTACGTAATTTATCTCACATTTGTATTTTATTTTGTTTCTGTAGCTCACAGCAGTCTTAAAGTAAAAAAAAATGCTGCTTAAAATTCTTCTATAAGCTGGTTATTAATATAATAAGAATGTAACATATATGATGTCAATGTCTGTATATCATAAATCAAGTGTACTTGTGTTAAAAGAATTTTGGCGCTGTGCAAAGCCTCTATACACTGAGGATGATCTGAGCACTGTAGCTTACAACAGCTGGAAGCACAATTGTTTAAAGAACTACAAGAAACCTGCAAATGTGATGAAAGGTTTTTACATAATTCTTGTTTGTAATCCTGATTTATGGACTATACCATTCACATCTTTAGGTTTAAGCAAAAATAAATATATAATTATCTTAATAATAACACATTAGGCTAGCTTTTTCTTTAAATAAATGCTTGGTGGTGCCTTTTTGCATAGCTTTATAATGACACGTCTTTATTCTCTTTATACTTTTTCTTTGAAACTTTGTTAAAAGTTTAAATGGAAATAATTAGATATTTCTGACCGATTGTGTACTAAACATTTTGTCATTTACATTTTTTGGTTAGTTTGTTTTGCCACTAATTTAGTAATTTATTACACAAAACTGGCCTTAATATACATGCTTGATAATGTTTAAACCATTTTGTCATGCTGATTAATTTATTTTTAACTGTGCACATAACAGAGTTGAAGCTCTGGGTTTGAAGAAAAATGCAAAAATTATCTTTATCATACTTCAATAAAGAAATGACTTGAACTCGTAGAAAGCTGTTGTATCATTGTCTTTATGATTTTAAATAATCGATCATGTTGGAGTTTAAACTGATTTTCTAAAAATTATAATAAATTTGTCAAAGATGTTTTAATTAAAATCTTAGTATGGTAATGTGCCATCACAATATTGCTCAATGTGCATAGCATTTTCATGTCACATGGTCATATTCATTTATTATTTGAGTCTGTTCACTTCTGGTGTGCAAGACCATGACAACAGGTGATGTCCCTATAATAATAATAATAATAATAATAATATTTGTATGTTATTTTCCTCTCCCTTGCCATTTTTTTATATTACTCTTTCTTAAATTTCTGCTTTACACAGCAGAATAAGTATATGAAGGGTTGTATATTTCATTGCATGCTTTGCCAATTTAGCAACAAATTCCCCCCTGCCTCTCGCCCTATGTACAGAAAAGAAATCTTGACCAACTGAAAAGTATGAACATGAAATGTATGAGCATATACAGCACTAACTACTTAGTTGGGGCTCCTTTAGCTAGAATTACTGCAGCAATGCAGTGTGGCATGAAGTCGATCAGTCTGTAGCACTGCTAAGGTGTTATGAAAGCCCAGATTGCAGTGGTAGTGGTATTCAGCTCTTCTTCATTGTTCATTTTCTATGGGGTTTAGGTAAAGTGAGTTTGCTGGTCATTTAAGAACAGGAATACCATGGTCTTTAAACCAGGTACTGGTAACTTGGCACTGTGTGCAGATGTCAAGTCCTGTTGGGAAATAAAATCTGTATATCCATAAAGTTGGTCAGCAGCAGGAAGTGCTCTAAACGTCCTGGTATACAGCTCGGTTAACCTTAGACCTCAAAAAACACAGTGGACCAACACCAGCAGATGACATGGCACCCCAAACCATCACTAACTGTGGAAACTTTACACTGGATCTCAAGCAACATGGATTCTGTGCCTCTCTTCTCTTCCTCTTTGTCCCTGATTTCCAAAGGAAATGCAAAATTTACTTTTATTAGAGAATATAACTTTAGACCATGCAGCAGACCCGTCCTTTTTGTTTTTAGCTTAGGCAAGACGCTTCGGACGCTGTTCAACAGTGGCTTAACACATGTATTGTATACGTCTGTGCGCAGTTATTCTTGAAGCACTGACTCCAGCTGCAGTCCACTCTTTGTGAATCTTCCCCATATTTTTGAATGGGTTTTGTTTCACAATTCTCTCCAGGGTCTGGTTATCTCTATTGCTTGTACACTTTTTTCTACTTCATCTTTTCCTTCTTTTTGCCTCTCTATTAATGCGCTTGGAGTCAATAGTGTCAATAGTTGTCTTTTAGACAATTGCTAAATCAGCTGTCTGCTGTCTGTGATTTAAGTTAATTAGCTGATAAGAGTGTGACACCAGGTATCTTCAATACTATACACAATATTCTAATTTTCTGAGATACTGAATTTGGGTTTTGTATTAGTTGTCAGTTATAATCAAAACTAATAGAAATAAACACCTGACATATATAAGTCTGTGTGGAATGAATGTAGACATTATACAAGTTTAACTTCTTGAATTGTGAAATAAATCAATTTTTTGAGGATATTCTAATTATATGACCAGCACTGGGGCGGCACGGTGGCATAGTGCATAGCACAGTCACCTCACAACAAGAAGGTCCCTGGTTCGAATCCTGGGCCGGGATCTTCCTGTGCAGAGTTTGCATGTTCTCCGCATGCTTTCGTGGGTTTCCTCCTGGTGCTCCGGTTTCCTCTCACAGTCCAAAAACATGCAGATTAGGTGGATTGGTGATTCCATAGGAGTGAATATGTGTCTATGTGTTGCCCTGAGATAGACTGGCGACCCGTCCAGGGTGTACCCCCGCCTCTTGCCCTAAGTGGGCTGGGATAGGCGCAGGAGACCCCGGATTCGAGAATAAGCGGGTAAGAAGATGAATGAATGAATGAATGAATGAATGAATGAATGAATGAATGACCAGCACTTGTATATGCCTTCGATTTTTGTGATCTTTTTTGTTTGTTTTCTTTATTTAGTTTTTAATTTCTTCTGTTATACTATCATTACTGTGTATTTTAACAAATACTTCTACAAACATCTGCCTTGTAAATTAGTGAATTTATTAATTAATCAATTCCTTCTACTTTTATAACCGCTTATTTCTTTATTCGGGGTCACGTGGGTCTGCTGGAGCTGATCCTAGCTCTTTTAATGGGAGGGCCACACCCATTAATCACAGCTGACCCCACCCTCCTATATTATCCGTAGCTCTTTTTAATTTATATTGCAGTCTTTTTCATTAAATTATGTTATCAAATATTTATGTCTTTCAAACCTTTTTAATAGCCTTATTTCTAGATATAATTACTTTGCTGCGTAACTATGTTCACCATTGAAAATATTTATTAATATTATTTATTTATTTATTTATTTATTTGTTTTTTATATGATTGCCTTTTTCTAGACTCGATTTGCTCATTAAGATGAAGACATAAACGACACCCTACATTTATAATTGGGGGAAAACGGAAGCGGTATTGTCACGTTGGCGGATGTTGATGGTCACGTGATACGCGCTAATTGTCGTGCGGTGTTAGTTTCGGTCTAATCAAGCTTAATTGTTGAGTTATTGTAATGTCGGATTGGGAAGAGGAATATGAGGAAAATGGTGGAACTGTTTCGAAGCCTACATTTGTTCCTACAGCACAGTATTCACAGCGGAAAGACACTTCAAATAGTCCTAACGGTAAGGATAGTTTTGGGAAATATGGCGGGAAATCGAATCGAGAAGGTCCCCAGTGGCGGATGTGGAGAAGTCGTGAATCGAATGATGGAGAACCGCGCGGTGAGAAAGCTACATCACCCCGTCCTCTGATTCTGACTGTGGACAACTCTTTAATCGGCAGAATTATTGGTACGCTAATAACTACTTATTGATTACTGCTTTAAGTTCTAGTACTAGTTCTGTTTGTGCTGTGATTTCGTTGCACATCAGGTCGCGGTGGAGGCAAAATCCGAGAGCTGGAGGAGTCGAGTGGAGCCAGAATTAAGGCAAGAAATTTATTCCCTAAATGAGTTAAAAAATAGTTAATATGGTGAAGTAATATTTGACGGCCACCACAATTAATGTAAAGTGAGCTAGAACATTATCACCACGGACAGGTCAAGGCTTGACAGTTTTACCGCGGTCCGATTGGGTTGGGGGGGAGGAGTTCATACATTGTTTATATTGCCAATATAATAATAAACCTGAATCCTTTTGGGTATGAAAATTTATTAGCAGCTTTCTTGTAACAATACGCCAGCAAACATGATTATAACAATGTCTCAAGTAAATATTTTTTATTTTTTAAACACTCCATGAATGTTATTTATCAACATCTGAAATAAAGTTGCCAGTTGCAATTAATAAATCCATATTTCATGTAGCCTCTCTGATATTGCCTGTTAAAAGCTTAATTTTTATTGGAAGTGTAATTTGGAGGTCTAACCAAGATCTGTGGCCCTGGTGTTGGGGGACCACTGATCTAATGGACAGGACACTGTTATTGTCTGCAGCTTTTTCTCCAGTGTGTCTTGTGTTCTCTTTTGCATTCCTTTTAAGTTCACTTGATGTTTTTATACATGCAGCTGAGACGGGTACACAGTTCACCAAAATCTTGACCTTTTTACACGATTGCTACATCTGTTTGGTTATTTATTACTTTATCACCATACCAGCTCCAAGGCTATTTTCATGGCGACTTCAAACTCTTACTTTCTCTGTTAATGTAAACCTGTTTATTTGGACTGTCTGAGGAAACCAGGAAACCTGTGTAAATTTTACACGGGGAGGCCCCTTAGCTAAGTAATGAACACGGGATCTTCTTGCTGTGAGGTGTTAAACTGTAAAGGTAATTATCTTTAAAAAGATTGCATAGTAAAGTAACTTTACACTAGTAAGGGGTGGCTTGGTGGTTACAGTATTAGATTTGTACTAGGAAAAACTGGGGTTCGACACTGTTGGCCTTTAACTCCAATTGCTCTGTTGTAAAAATGAGAGATGTATGTTGTTCTGGATAAGGATGTCTGTCAAATGGAAATCCACACTGGACCAAGTTTGTACAAGCACTATTCTCCATGTTTAACACTGACAACACTGTTTGCAAGGTTTTTAATTGACTAATTACTGTTTTCTATGGATGTCATGGAACTTCACATTTCTGTAATAAAGTGATCCCTCATTTTTCGTGGTTAATGGGGACCACAACCTTCCGTGAAAGCTGAAAAACGTGAAGATTTTTGCCCCTAGGAATTTGTGTATGCGGGTACTGTACAATGTTTTAAATATGTAAATAGGGATCCTTCTCTCTCGCGCATCAACATGAAACAACACTCCTTTCTACAATGTGGCTGTTGCTGACCCACCAAGCTCTGAAGCCGCAAAACATGAAGCGCCAAGTGGCGAGGGAACACTACAGAAAATACGTGAATTTTATTTAACAATCATTTGTACTAGTCACTCAAATTACTGTTAAATGCTATTTCATTAGTACTTATTTTTAATCAACTCAAGCTTTAAGAATTGTCTCTCGACTGACCTTATTTCCTTATTTTTTGGGAATGGTACCCTGATGTAATTGGCGAGAAGGCCTTTGGAACTGGAGAGTATATTACTTGAACGTTTTTGCAGTCTGATCTGACCAGGCTGATGTGAGGGTCGTTGTTATACTTATGTTTTAGGATGTGTATTACAGCTGTTGTCTGTTTTGTGTAGATTAACCGTGGTGATTATGAAGGAAAGGTGCTGCTCTTTGGTAGCAGTGATGTTCAGCAGAAAGCCAGTGAACTGATCAAGGAGCTGATTGGAACCTGTACAACTAGTGAGCCTGGGCACCACTATGGTAAGAGAAGGGCAGGATGAGCAGTAGTATTTCCATGTTGTGCTATTTTGGCATTCTACCTGCTACCGCATACTGCTTCTGCACATGAGCTTTTTGTTCTACTTAAGTTAACATTGTGATGCTTTTCATAGGCTATAAACATTTTTGTTTTGAGCGGTTTGTTTTCATAGAGATGGCCACAAGAGGGAAACATAAAACTGAATTTATTTCCCTTTTAAAAACGGGAAAAATAGTTTCATAACTATTTTTTTCTGGTGTTTCTGTAGGTAATGGAAGTTCAGGAATGAGGAGTGACTCTTGCTGGTCAGCATCTGCAATAAAGACTTCAGCTGCTTCCTCTGCCGCACCTATAGATTGGCGCGCCATTCGAGAGAACAAGGAGAAATATGAAACTTTAAAATGGAAAGGTCATTTTAATTAGGGTTTCTAAACAAAGTTCTATGTATTTGAATTCTTGCCAGTTCAGCGAAATGTTTTACTAGTATTTTTTACATTAAGCATCCGAGCACAGTATGTGATCCACCCCATGCTTTTTCAGTGGTAGCACCAGAATTAAGGAATAATTTGCCTTTCCATGTTCTGCAAGCACCACCACTGGGACTTAAAACCCATTAAATCCTTACCATTTAACACAGTATATATGCAGATTTGTTTATTTTATATATTGTTTTAAATTTGAGTACATTTGTGCAACATAAGCATCAGAGGTTGGTTTTTGGCTTTTTCTGCAGTGATTGGGCAATTTTTTTAAATGTAGTGACTGTTCAAGAAATTTAAGAATTAGGAGAAAAAGAAATTAATTATAAATAAAATCCAGTTTAATTATGTTTTCATAGTTTTCAAGGGGTCTTTCTGTGCAGAGTTTACTTCCACAGTCCAAAAACATGTTTATGGTTGATTGGTTATTCTAAATTGCATAAGTGTGTGTGTGTGTGTGTGTGTGTGTGTGTGTGTGGTGGTTCTGCAATTTGGCTTTGCGATACACTGACAACCTTTCCAAGGTGTACCTTTTGCCTCTTGGCTTATGTATGCTTCAATAGGCTTCAGCAGACCTCCGTGACACCGGATTAGCGGTTTGAAAGATCAATGAATGTATGAGAAAAAACTTCACATGAACTTTAATGCATTAATTAACTAAATTATTCATAGTCAAAAGTTTGTCATTTTAACCATATATGACCGTGGTGACTTCTAACGGGAGCAGCTGAAAGGAGAAGAAGTAGAACCACCATATATGACTTTGCTTTCTCTTTTGGTAGCACTAACAGAAAAAAAAGAAGTATACTCTATCACATTTTTTTTTTTTTTAGATCTCCCACCCCTAAGGAAGAATTTCTACATTGAGGCAGAAATTGTAGCTAAACGCAGTGCAGAGGAGATCAGAGATTGGAGGTGAGAGTGAATGCATGCTGCAATACATCAGGCACTGCAGCAGAGGGCTGTATTGAGCTGTGTATTTTAAGAGGAAATATAGCAAACGGTCTAGCAATGTTTGAGAACAAACATCAAAAACTTCCTGTACAGCAGAAAAGAATACTGTGAATGTCCAGCTGCTGAGGTTGTGTACCATGTATTTGTAATAGTTTTAATTTGATAAAGGGTCATTTTGAATTTTTCTTTTTTGCATTGAGTTGCATGCTAATGCTTAAGAATTTAGTGTATATGCAAACTATGTAGATTTTCAGATCTTTAAGTACAGCAATGAGATGAGAATTTTATGAACTGTAGTTGTTAATTGTAATTGTTGTTTCTCTCTCCCTAAGAAAGGAGAACAACGATATCTTTGTGGATGATTTGAAAGAAGATGGGAAAAGAACAATCCCTAATCCTGTATATACGTTCAAGGAGGCTTTTGCTGACTATCCTGAAATAATGGAGAACATAGTCAAAGTTGGTTTTCAAAAACCGACCCCTATACAGGTATTGTGTTTAAACGCCGAATAAACATTTCCAAAGGGGTAAGATACTTGCTTGACCATCAAAACTCTGTTTCACACTTGTATTACAAAGAATTCAGATTACACGCTGCTTTTTAAGCTTGACTGCATTCTGGTTGTTTTAAGGTGGATCCAGTACAATTTGTAGACATTGTAGGTTTTTTTTGTGCAAACTCTTAACTTTAAATGTAAACTAACATCAGTATTTACATTGGCTACTTTTGCCTCCTCTAAATAACAGCACAGCCTTTGTGTGTTCAGATGCATTGCTGGCTTTCTCTCTCTACTTTTATGCTTTTTACAGTCACAAGCCTGGCCTGTAATTTTAAGTGGTCTGGATTTAATTGGTATTGCACAAACTGGCACTGGAAAGACCCTGTCTTATCTTCTACCTGGATTCATTCATATGGATCAGCAGCCTGTGTAAGAACACATTGTTTAATATATGTTTACACTGATATTTATTGATGGCATACTTCCTATAGAATTATTTTATCAAAATGCACATTATTGCTCTTATATATTATATTAACCCGCAATTGCTCAGTTGTATAAAAGAGACCAAATGTAAGTCGCTGTGAATAAGCGCGTCTGCCAAATGCCTAACTAACTGCTCTTTCAGGCCCAGGGACAAGCAAAGTGGTCCTGGAATGTTGGTTTTAACTCCCACTCGTGAATTGGCACTGCAGATAGAAGCAGAGTGCAACAAATACAGTTACAAAGGCTTTAAAAGGTATAGCAGTGTTTGTTTTAGGGGTAGTTTGGAATGTGTGTATACAAATTGAATATTGTTTAGATTACTACCTTGCTTCAAAGTTGTGGATTTCATACAAATGTTTGTTACTTTAATGGGTAGTTAAGTTGGTCTTGTGCAAGATACCCTTTTGTGTCCGTGTGTGTCCGTGTGTGTCCGTGTGTGTGTCCGTGTGTGTCCGTGTGTGTGTGTGTGTCCGTGTGTGTGTGTGTGTGTCCGTGTGTGTGTGTGTGTCCGTGTGTGTGTGTGTGTCCGTGTGTGTGTGTGTGTCCGTGTGTGTGTGTGTCCGACAGTATCTGTGTCTATGGAGGGGGTGACAGACGAGCCCAAATAAAAACAGTCACCAGCGGTGTTGATATAGTTATTGCCACACCAGGACGATTGAATGATTTGCAAATGAATGAGTTAATAAATCTGCGTTTAATCACTTACCTGGTATGTACCCATAATACACATGCATACTGACAGGTTGGAAAAGGGAGGTGGCTATTTATATTTAATAATGCAGTGCTAAAATCCGACAGGTTTTTGATTCTTTAGAAAGCAAGTCCATAGTGAAGTGTATATGTTGTGCTCTGATGTTTTAAACAGGTATTGGATGAGGCAGATCGAATGTTGGACATGGGCTTTGAGCCTCAAATCATGAAGATCATCCTGGATATTCGACCTGACCGACAAACAGTTATGACCAGGTCAGTCTAGTCCTGTCCCTTCTGTTTATTTCGCCTTACTCTTCAGATCTACAGTATAAATATATGATTCAGTTTAATAAGTACTCATTGTTTAAAAATGGCAATGTTTAATAGAAGCATTTATTTAAACACAATTAATAAGACATTGTATTTTAGTGCCACTTGGCCAACAGGTGTAAGACGTTTGGCCAAGTCATACCTGAAAGACCCCATGATGGTGTATGTTGGCACCTTAGACCTAGCAGTAAGTAAGTTGATATCCTGTCATTCCTATAAGTAAAGTGTAATGCCCCCAATCCCAAAACAGTATTTTAATAAATAGCACATGGCGTGGCTCAATGTTTTTCCTTAATGTAATACACAGGCTGCGGGCATAACTTGCATACTTGTATTGAAAAGGTTTTTGTACACTGTTACCTTCTAACTGTAGCCCTCAGAAACTAATGTGGGAAGATGAAAAATGTGTAATCTCTTTGGTGGTTTCCGAATACTTCCTGACAAGTTTGAAAGATTCCTAGTGAATTTCCTCCAACTTGCATATCTTTTGCGCTCTCTTTTAGGCTGTGGACACAGTGCAGCAAATGGTCTTGGTTGTACAAGAGGAAGAAAAGAAGGCATATGTCTTTGATTTTATTTACAATATGGAGCCTGAGGATAAAGTGCTAATATTTGTTGGGAAAAAAATTGTGTAAGTTCCACTTAAATATACTTACATATGCCACACTAGCTTTTATTTTTAATTCCCTTCCTTTATTGTTAATACTCCTTCACAATCACTGTTCGCACATTGTAGTAGAATTGGCTAAGGCATTTTTCCCATTTCCCTTCATGCCTTAATACTCTGTGTTTTTGTTCTTATACCTGTTTAGAGTAGAACAGATTATACAAGTACAAACCCGATTCCAAAATGTAAAAATTGTGTATAAAAACAATGTAATGAAAAGTTTCAAATTTAAATATTTTATTGTATATTAATACAACATGGATAACATGGCAATTGTTGAAAGTGAGACATTTTGAAATGTCATACCATATATTGCCTCATTTTGGATTTTATGAGAGCTACACATTCCAAATAAGTTGGGACAGGTATCAAGAAGAGGCCAGAAAATTAGATGTACATATAAGAATCAGCTGGAGAGTCAATTGGCAACATGATTGGGTATAAAAAGAGCCTCTGAGTGGCATTGTCTCTCAGAAGTCAAGATAGGCAGAGAATCACCAATTTCCCTCAATGCTGCAGTGAAAATATTCATCAAATCCAAAATGAGCTAATATTTGGCATGCCATTTCAAACAGTCTCTTTTTCAACATTTGCTATGTTATCGATGTTCTGAATTAAATATTGAAATGAGACTTCCACATCATTTGCATTTTGATTTTATTCACAATTTGTAGTGTCTCAACGTTTCCGAATCAGGTTTGTAGATTAAGAGTATAGCATCTATATTATTAATACTATTATTAAAGCGCTCTGTTTAGTGAGCAAACTGATGAACTATGAATCTAAAGCAGGTTATGGCAAACTCTGTCCTGGAGAGAGAATGTTTTGCATAGTTTAGCTCCAACCCTATTCAGACACACCTTAAACCGATTATTTTGCTAGGTATACTTTAAACTTACAGGTAGGTGTGTTGAGGTACGTTGGAGCTAAACTCTACTGTCCTCCAGTCTCTAGGACTCTACTGCTATTCAAATTTCTGTGTTCTTCTGAGCATTTTCTTTGGGTGAATGTGGTATGAAGTGCAGATGACCTATCCAGTGATCTGTGTCTGCGTGGGATGGTTGTTCAGTCCCTGCATGGAGACAGAGAGCAGTGCGACCGGGAAGAAGCCTTACAGGACTTTAAAGATGGTTTGAGTTATCTAACGTGCAGTGATTTTTTTTATTTTATTTTTTTTTCCCCCTCTTTTTTTAAACTTGAACTTTCTTGTGTATATAAACACACAGGACGTGTTCGTATACTGGTAGCGACTGATCTGGCCTCAAGGGGACTGGATGTCCATGATATTACACATGTGTTTAATTTTGATATGCCCAGAAACATTGAGGAGTATGTACACAGAGTTGGGCGAACCGGACGAGCAGGGTAATCAGTCTTTTGTATCAGTGTCCTGCAGATGTTGCGCTACATTTCTATTATATTATTTCTATTTCTTTTGATTTGTTAGGCGTTCTGGGGTTTCTCTAACCCTGGTTACAAGAGGAGATTGGAAGATGGCAGGAGAACTTGTACACATCTTGGAAAGAGCTAGACAAGTAAACACACACACACTTGGAACTATAATCAAAATATCTGCTTTTCTTTATTATTAAAATGTATAGAAATTGACACATAAATGTTTGCTGTTGTAGGATGTACCAGAGGAGCTGATAATAATGGCAGAACGCTATGAAAAACACCAGAAAGAGATGTTATTTACCAAATCCAGTGGGGGATGGCAAAGAAGAGAAGCCAGAGATGGGTTCAGAGGAAGCTTGAATAGGCGTTTCTAAAAACATTTAAAGGTAAAAGTGTGTGTGTGTGTGTGTGTAAAGAATAATTTTAGTTAAGTAGAAATGAGTAATTATTTCTACTTTTATATTAATTGTAGCCTTTTGTAGCTGTGTAACAATCATATAAGGGTTTCTATGAATATATATTCATTGTTTGCGGCTATCCAAAAATTTGTAATACTTTTAAATATGTAACATCAACAATTTGGGGTATAGAGCAACCATTTTATTCAGTAAGGAGGAAAAGTCTGAAAATACATGTTCAAAAATGATGATTTTTTTATAATTGTGTATATTTTATATTGTGTGTGTAAATTAATTTTAATATTCTAACTTTTTTTTTTATTTCCTGAGCAGCAGTTCAGTCACTCACATGCTATGCTATTTTTCTTCAGTAACTGAGCACAGGTGTGGATTAGATGTGGAAATGTAAGTAAAGGAAACATTTTGGATCTTGAGGCCTTTATACCAGTCAAAGATGGCTAGTGTTTTCCTGTAATAAACAAGCAGCTGTCTTTGGATTAATTAATTCAAACAAGAAGCCGCAGTTGAAACCAATAATTTTATTTGATGTATTTTGTTTTTAGAAAGAAGAGGCAGATAACGTTTGTTACAAGGCTCAAGATTTTGTTTGCTTTCTTTCAAAAAGTTTTGGTTTGTCTAATAGAGCGTCTAAAAGTTACATTTAAATAAACATTTTTGTTTGTATATAGTTTTTGGAAATACTTGAAGGTCTTAGCCATTTAGTGAAGATCTTATTGATATGTCTTTTATTAGACAATAGAGAAGTGTTACAGTCCCCTGAGGACACAGTTTTTTCCGAAAAAAAACCCCATTGAATTAATGGGACAATAAATCTAGACTGAATAAATTGATGCCAGGGGTTGTAAGTAAAACTACCAATTCATATAAAATAACTTAATGATAATGCTTGAAGTTACAGGACTAAAGTTGTAAGCTACTTTGGATCTAATTAAAAGGTTGGAAAGTAATTATTAAAGGTATATTTTTACAAGTAACATTTCAATTATGACCAAGGAAAGCTATCAAATGTGAAGTTAAAATAAACTTCATTATTTTTAACTTGAGCAAAAGTTCGTTAAACCCCTTAAATTCTTCAAGAAAGTACTTGTGGGACCATCCACCTCGGTGCAAGGCATACCATGGTAGGTTTTAATCTTTTTATCATCTTACCTTATTCCCTAATTTGGGGTCACCCTGGATGGGTAGCCAGTCTCTCAGGGCAACTCGTATACAAACAACAATACAAACACACACACACACACACACACACACTCCTAGGGACAATTTAGACTACCTAATCGACCTAATCTGCATGGTTTTGGACTGGGAGGAAACCAGAGTACCCAAGGAAGGGTACCCAGAGGGAACCCACGCATGCGCAGGGAGAACATGCAAACTCCTCACAAAGATCCTCAGCTTGACAATCAAACCTGGGAGCTTCTTGTTGTGAGGCGACTGTGCTAACTACTACACCGCCATGCTACCCTGGTTTTAAACTTAATAAAGTTAATTATAATTCAGCAGAGTAAATCCAGAATTGCGTTGCTTTTCTATCTCATCTGCTAGCTGCCTGCATTTTGCCTTGTTCAAACCATTAAACAGATTTTGGGTAGGGATGAAGAAGTTGGGAAGGTTGCGGTCCCTCAGATTTTGCTCAAACTGGATGAGAAGTTGCTGGAAGCAGTTGTTAAGCTTGCTCTCTGCCCAGTCTGTATCCAGCACTTGGGCAGCACAGGCATGAAACAGAGTGGTCTTGGCATGATATGAGCAGATATTGACTGCCTTATCTGGATGCGTCTCCTTTAGCCGTTTTAAGAGGAGTTTCAGAAGTTTCAGACACTGCTTTCTGTAGATTATACAAAAGTCACTGATTTGTTATTCTTATAAACAGCAAATTGTCCTTGCATCATTAAGTTTAAAGGGTTATGCTGGATAGACGCAAGCTGATCAGCCTGATTTTAACATGATTTCCCCCTTTTTGACAATCCCAGGTTATGTTCTAATTATCTTAGTGGTAAGATTTATTTTGCAATATTTTTATGAGATGATTTGAGGGATCTACTGGCTCCTGACAAAAATGTATGACATCAATGCTCTTGATCATTCAAATGTTTAACTGTGTGAAAACTTCAACCTTCTCGCTCTATGAAACATTGAAAAAAAAAGTATATAGAAAGAAGACTAGGCAACTGTTTTAACAGAGGAAAAAATATGGAATCTCACAAATGGAATCATTTGTTGGAAATTATCTGGACTCACTGTTGTTTGCAGTTCTAAAATCTGGACCAAATACAACTTTAATGGGAAAGTAAAAGAAAAGCATAATGGTAGATCTAGAAATATGCACCAAGATGCACCAAGATGGAAAACAGTATGACTTGAAAACTGAACATGACTTGAAAACTGAACATGCACAACAAAACAAATGAACAGATTGGCAATCAATGTCTGTGACTGGCCTACCAAAAAGAAATAGGATTTACATACAAAGTCCATAAGTTATTTTAATTTTATCATTACAACCAAATATGCCAGAGAAATAAGACCACCATTCTCCAAGATGCTTGTGCTACATGCAGACATAGGACAAGTGCAGGACATACAGAGACCGACTAATCATCATCTTTCGGCTGCTCCTGTTCGGGGTCGCCAAAGCGGATCACTCTTCTCCACACTATTAATGAACTCATTTCTTATCCTGTTCATCCTTGTCACCCCCAATGAAAATCTCAGCATCTCCAACTCCAGCTCTACCTCCTGCCTTTTTGACAATGCCACGGTCTCTAAACCGTACAACAACCATAAACTTTCCCTTACACTTGCTGAAACTCGTCTATCACAAATCGCTCCTGCCACTATTATCCACCCGCACCACCCAGCCTGAACTCTCTTCTTCACTTTTTTAACGCATTCTCCATTACTTTGCACTGTTGACCACAGGTACTTAAACTCTTCCACCTTCACTACCACTTCAACCTCACCACTCCATTGCCTTCCCTCTCATTCACACAAATGTACTGTTTTACTCCTGCTGACTTTCAATCCCCTTCTCTCCAGCACCTTTACCTCCACCTTTCCAGATTCTTCTCAACCTGCTCTCTATCCTCACGACAAATAATATCATCCGCTGCAAACAAGAAAGGGCTCAGAGCCGATCCTTGATGCAATCCCACCTTCAACCAGTCCGACAATCCTACCGCGCACCTCACTTCTGTCACACTGTCCTCACACATGTCCTGCACCAACCTCACATACTTCTCTGCTACACCTGACCTCCTCATACAATACCACAACTCCTCTCTCAGAACTCTTCCCTCAGCCTAGCTTCCACTACTCTTTCCCATAACTTCATGGTGTGACTCATCAACTTGATTCCCCTGTAGT
>JAOTRA010000032.1:9676963-9708268 GCA_026260255.1 Pseudolaguvia tuberculata
GACAGGGTAGGGTGGAGAAGAATGATCCGCTGTGGCGACCCCTAACGGGAGCAGCCGAAAGGAGAAGAAGAAGAAGACACTATTATGCACTGAAATTGTTTTATAATTACTAAACCACCAAGTAATTCCAATCGTACTAACCTAAAAATCTATAGTCATATATGAACAACTAAACATCATAAATATTTATTTCTTCAACGTCAACTCAATTATTTTACGCAATTAATTATTGACAACTGATTCCTTATTATTAGAACTAATTAAAAGACGATAAAATATAATGTAACGTTAAAAATGCCTGCCATTATTTCACAGATTAATAATAAATAGGGTTTGTAACTATATTTAACTTTTGCAGTTAGTTTAAATATTATTTTTTCTCAACTGCATGTAATAATTTTCTCTTTCATGCATTTATTATTTTTGTGTGACTAATGCAAGCCGAGCTTATCAAGAATATAGAAAACCTACAGCGTTTACGCAGTCCAGACACTTTGGCGAATTTGGAGAGGCTTGTTTTATGGCGCTGTCTATCACAGGTCTGTAGATAATAAAGACATTTATTGGGTTTTACACTGATATCTTGAACCATAATTACCTAACAATGATATATTCCTACAAATTTGCATTGCCTGCATTGTCTGAATTTCAGTCTTGCACAGAGTTGAAATCTTGCTCTACAGCACCACTCTGGTTAAAATGCGCCATTACATTTTAAGACCTTACAATAACATATCAATCCTCAACAAAACAATGTTCAGAATAATCGTTCCAAGTCTACAAATGTATATAATATCTACTGTAACATTACAATTTTTCTATACAGTAGAAAAACAGATCAATCACAATGACTTAACCCCTTGTGCACAAAGCATAAACAGGTGGTAGTCCTATACAGAAACCATACTTAACATTTGCAGTATTTGGCAGACACCCTTACCCATAGCAACTTACATTCTAATTCATTACAAAAGGCCAACCAACCCAGGAGTAGTAAGTGTGTGGCACAGGGTATCAGACCCAGATCTTCCAATTACTAGGTCAATATATAGACCACTAGACTACCAACATTTTTAAGAAGAACTGAAACACAGATTGTGTGCCAAGTCGTCTTGTCTGCAAATCTCACTAATGCAAATCCGTACAGTCACATAGCTAAATGTAGAAGACGGTCTTCCCAGAAAAGTGGTGCTTATTATGGTAGTGATTTTGGTGAACTAAATCTGGATATTTCACGAGTACAGATGTGTCTATGTTGATTCAGCTAATTAGCTGACGGACAAACATGCATAAAATATGCTAAGAAAAAAATGTATTGCTGTAAACATATGTTTCATTTGAATCTGAATACAGGAACACATACGTAAACTTTAAGTGCTACTTATTTTTTATTTACATGTATTCTGCGACAAGATTCATACATCTTTATGTAACACATTATTAAAAACAACACAAATACCAAGTTCTTTAAACAAAAAAAAAAACCCTTACAAAAAAGTTTGACAAAATGCATATGGATTATATAGTGAATCACAAATAATTTTCCCTTAACATGTTTGCTTATCATAGTAAAGCAGTAAAACTAAGACCAGCTGGGTGCCCGAAAAAGAGCAAAGCTCCAGTTAATCAGGCAACAATAAAATAAATCAATGTTGAGCTGTAATCCCAATGTCGTTGATGATAAATTCCACATGAAAAGTTAGAATAATCAGAACTCATTGCTCTGAAGATGAAAGAAAAATATTCCTTTAAAAAAAAAACATGCTTATTATGATCCCCCAAAATCTGAAATAATGCCATCTGTACTGTGAGGTGATGCCTGTAGATGGTTTGTAAGTAAATCTAATAAACAGCCCCCAGTCTTCAAAACGGTCCTTATGAGAACGAGCTTGTTTACATGCTTCCATTCGTGATATTTAATTCTTGTCTTGTTAAACAAAAAATATTTATATTATAAATTAAAATTATGCATGTAAAATGTATAACAAGTGTAGAACACTAAAACAAGCAACTATTGTACAAGTATTGCTCCCTTTTTATAGCTTCATATCATTTGATATTATGTAAACAGACAGTGGTAACACAATATCATTTCTCAAAGATTGTGTTTTATAAATGTACAATAAACATAAGGCACTATACTAATATAAAATAATATATGTAGCTGTCAATGACTGCTAATATAATATAATGTCTAAATAACTTTATTAGGCAATGAGCAAGCTGCCTGATTAGTGTTTGACATGTAAAAATGCAAGCAAAATCAATAGACTTTAATTGCATTGTAATGGTCATTCAGATGTGTCTAATTTACTAACAGAAGTGAGAACAATGATTACAAAGGGTCTTTAATTTAATACATAATTTCCTGAAACAACACGAATGGGAAATAAAAAAAGAAATCACTTAAACATAATGATAGGGAAGAATATTCATTATCATTTAATCAGCTGTGCTTAAACCATTACACACAATCACCTGAATCTATCCAAGGAATTTTTCATTAGTGTAATTTCGTTTCTATTAAATACTTTTCATTCAGTGTTTACTCTCTGGACTGCCCAACGTTGTACTGTACCTTTTCCAAACAATGTATAAAAGACAGCACCAAACAGATTTATCCCAGCTGAGATAAAGAACACTGTTCGCCAGTCCGAAATAGTGTTCTGAAACCAGAAAAGTAGATAAATAAATCAGTCCATGCAAACAAAGACAGTAAAACACCAAAAATATTTATTTTAAAAAAAGTTACAAATGAATTTGAATGTTGTTGAGTATAATAAGTGATTCCCTATTGTTCAGCAAGATTTCTTCAAATGTCTTTTTACTGACCCTAGGTAATGAGGGAGGGAGTGCTACCAATCTAAGTTTGTTACCTGTATAAAGTTCTCTACACAGACGCAAAATCAGTCTAAAACATTTCTTTGCTGATTTATCTATGATGTCAAGAACTCTGCCAATGATGCAAACCCCACCGTTTGGATGGATGTAGAAATATTATGCTTTGGAGGACATTTGCTGCTAAGGTGACAGAACAACTTCACTGCATCAAATGGACGATGACTCGAAACACACAACCAAATCAGTGGTTAAGTTCCTAGAAAAATCTCTCCCGAAAGGTGGCCAACTACAAGAGACGTCTGGTCTCGGTCTTAAATTGTGTCTTAAACACCTTTTCCTGTCTAAATCAGAATGTTCTAATAACATTTTTCTTAAATCCACATGCATGCCAATTCCACAAGGGGGTTTTAAGGGGATTCTACACTATGTCAAATCTTGATCAAACAGATTTAAATAAATAAAAAAATTCAGTTTATTCCATGTTACTAATAAAATCTCTTTTTACTACGATCTTGTGCAGAGGGAGGGACAGCACATTGCATGTTTTACTACTGGATTAACGTAGCTTCGTTATACTGGGTAAATAATGATTTTGCTGCCCCCGAGTGGTCATCTTTGAAAATGTCACAATTTTATTAAACTGCCATTCACACAGCCCATCTCTATTTTAACATATAAATAAGTTGTAATAACCTGCCGATCTCTATAACGGCTTATGATATTTGAACTAGAAAGAATGTGATATTAAATAGTACTATAATCAATATTATTTTATAAAACCTGATGATAATATTAAGAAACTTACAGATTTGGTCAGTGATCTCGCTATTACTGGACCCACCATGCCAGGTATAGTAGCGAATGTATTTGTGATTCCTAGCAATATTCCAGCATACCTATAGACAAAACTTATTGTCAAAAATGTGCAGCAATGCATTAAGATCACTTAAATATATATCTTTGCTGTTCAAATTAAACAACTTACTTAAAAAAGGGCCTAAATAATATGTAATATTGGAAAAAGAAAAAGGTCTTACGATGGTGCAATATCAAGATGATTGATGTTAAATCCAGAACCTGAAAAGCCTCCCAGAGTTGAAGAGATAGTGAGGAATACAACAGCCAGAATGTAGTTGCAGTTGGTGTATCCTGCTGCCACCAAGAACACAGCTGGACCAACCATACCTAAACATACACAGACACACTCAAAGTTTAAATCCAACATCTAATATATAGGAACACTTACAAAAAAATCTCAGTTACTCTACTATTGTGATCATTTCCTTACCTACTATAGTAAACGCTTTGCGCACAGTCACAGTGCGAAAGAACCAGATCTCCCTCAGATAGTCTGCTAACTGGCCTCCTCCCATAGCCAGCAGCCAACAACCCAAGGATGGCAAAGCAGAGAGCATCCCGTTCTACATAAAAATGCTTTTTAATCACACACTGTACATGCTGATCAACACACTAACCATCAGATTTCTGCTTAATTTCTTACTTATTAATACATATTCAGTCGTTTACAAAATAAGTTAGCGTCTTTATGGAAGGTCACTAACCTCCTTTATGCTGAATCCCAGAATATCATTCATGTAGGTGGGTAAGAGAGTCAGCAGTGTGTAAAATGTCCAGTTGTAAGAAAAATGTGCAACAACTATGGCCCACAGTGGAACAGACATGAAAATGGATCGCCAAGGAATGTGGTCTGAAGTGGGAGACATCTAGACAAGAAAGACCAATGCATACTTTAAATCAACAGCCCTAATTAAATAAAAAGCAATTGATTTCATATTCACCTCTTTTTTTAATGAAGTTTTTATGTAGGTCTTCTCAATCTCTGATATCCTGCTATGTGTATCTGGAGTGTTACTGACCAGAAAAGCCCACAGAAAAAACCAGAGGAGCCCAATAGCTCCTACAACAACATAATTGTGCAAAGGATCAGTTCTTTTAAACAAAAAAATCCACAAAAACATTTGACTTTTCAAGCAGAAATAAGTACCATACCGAAAATATAAAAGACATATGTCCAATCCAGGTAAAAACATATCTGTCCAGACACGGGTAAGGCTACTACAGTGCCAAGCTGAGCTCCTGAAAATACATTATTAATGATTTTCTAGAAAAAAGTATAAAAAATAAATACATATTTAAACATGTCATTTTCACTACCTGCATAAGAGATGGTAAGCAGTCGGCTTCTCTCCATGGGTGGAGCCCAGGATGCCCACATGGCATGCATGGCAGGAAATGTCACTCCCTGACAGCCCATAAAACGTACTGCATTAGAATCAATAAATTTGCAAAGCAAACCACAAGCAAAGCCACATATACACATGTTTAAACAATGATGCTTACCTCCCCTATTCCCTCCAGCACTCTGACTGCGATGAGATAACCAGCTCCCAGGTCTGCAGCCACAGGCGTTAACAAAGTAAAGATCACAGTTCCCAAGATCCCCAGTCCCAAGAGCCACTTGGCACCGTATTTGCGTGCCATGTAGCCACCTGGCACCTGAGTAATGATGTAGCCATAGAAGAAGGAACCCAAAATCCAGCCCTGAGTCTCAGAGTCCCAGTCATAGACACTAGCCTAAATTAAGACAAAAATGCGTTATTTATACATATCTGCTATTAGTAAGGATTTAAATGTGTTTTTTTTTTAGTTTTATGTTTATAAACAGCATTTACATACATTTATTCAAAGATTCATTTGTCTTCTTACCCGCTTGTCCACTAATTCAGGGTCACAGGGGTCTGCTGGAGCCTATCCCAGCGCACATAGGGCAAGAGGCAGGGGTTCACCCTGGACAGGTCACAAGTCCATTGCAGGGTATATATAGAGTGAGGTGACCGTGTTGCGTTTTGGTGAAGGGAACTGAACTGCACTTACTGTGTTGTTGCGTTTGGGTCGTGCTGGGCTGGCCTGCCTCGGGCAAACAGATTCACTGGCATTAGCACTTCTGCTACTGTTTCTAAGCATATCCACCATGGCTACGCTGAGGTTTACCCGTAGTGTGTATGCCACAAAGAAGCCATAGCAGGACAGTAAAGCGAGGCCATAGCGTGAAGAGCATAGGACAGGAGCTGTGAGAATAAAAAGTGCTTTTAGTACGTGCACAAAAAGACACAGAAATTTACACAATTATTACGAGCTGTTGACAACATACAGTGGTGTGAAAAAGTGTTGGCCCCCTTCCTGATTTCCAATCATTTTGCATGTTTGTTACACTTTAATCATCAAACTAATGGAAATATTAGTCAAAGATAACATGAGTAAACACAAAGTTTTTAAAGGAAGGTTTTTATTATTAAGGGAAAACAAAATCCAAAACTACATGGCTCTGTGTGAGAAAGTGTTTGCCCCCTTAACCTAATAACTGGTTGGGCCACCCCAACTGCAATCAAGCGTTTGTGATAACTTGCAATGAGTCTGTTACAGCGCTGTTGCAATTGTACAGCAATTGTTGTAATTCAGCGACATTGGAGGGTTTTCGAGCATGAACACGCCTTTTTAAGGTCATACCCCAGCATCTCAATAGGATTCAGGTCAGGACTTTGACTAGGTAGGCCACTCCAAAGACTTCATTTTGTTTTTCTTCAGCGATTCAGAGGTAGACTTGCTGGTGTGTTTTGGATCATTGTCCCGCTGCAGAAGTTCACTTCAGCTTGAAGTCACGAATAGAAGGTCGGACATTTTCCTTCAGATAGCAGAATTCATGGTTCCATTTATCACAGCAAGTCTTCCAGGTCCTGAAGCAGCAAAACAGCCCCATACCATCACAGATATTTTACTGTTGGTATGATGTTATTTTTCTGAAATGCGGTGTTACTTTTGCACCAGATGTAATGCGACACACACCTTCCAAAAAGTTCAACTTTTGTCTAGTCAGTCCACAGAGTATTTTCCCAAAAGTCTTGGGGATCATTAAGATGTTTTCTGGTAAAACTGAGCCTTTGTTTTTTTTTTTTTAACTCAGCAGCGGTTTTCGTCTTGGAACTCTGCCATGCAGACCATTTTTGCCCCCAGTCCCTTTCTTATGGTGGAGTCATGTACATTGACCATAACTGAGGCAAGTGAGGCCTGCAATTCATTGGATGTTGTTGTGGGGTCTTTTGTGACCTCTTGGATGAGTCGTCGCTGCGGTCTTGGGGTAGTTTTGGTCAGCCGGCCACTACTGGGCAGGTTCTCCACTGTTCCATGTTTTCTCCATTTATGGATAATGGCTCTCACTGTGGTTTTCTGGAGTAACAAAGCTTTAGAAATGGCTTTATAACCTTTTCCAAACTGATAGATCTCAATTACTTTCTTTCTCATTTGTTTCTGAATTTCTTTGGATCTCGGCATGATGTCTAGCTTTTGAGGATCTTTTGGTCTACTGGACTTTGTCAGCCAGGTCCTATTTAAGTGATTTCTTGAGTGTGGCAGTAATCAGGCCTGAGTGTGGCTAGAGTAATTGAACTCTGGCATGATGAACCACAGTTCTGTTTTAACGGGGAGGGGGGGGGGGGAAAGAACACTTTCTCCCATTAATAATAAAAACCTTCCTTTAAAAACTGTGTTTTGTGTTTGCTCATGTTATCTTTGACTAATAGCCCAATTTGTTTGATGATCTGAAACACTAAAGTGTGACAAACATGCAAAAAGATTGGAAATCAGGAAGGGGGCCAACACTTTTTAATACTTTTTCCACATTAAGATTTTTTGTATAGCACACATTAACACAACTGGAAATTCCACAACTGGAAATTCTACAACTAGAAGAACCATTTATTTGGATCGGCAGGATCGTTAACACAATAGTTGTGGCTCCACGGGTCTGTTAAGCCATAATTTCAGTCATCATCCTGTCAGTCATTAACATTACCACATGATATCCCAGCAAACTTATAGAATTCAGGAGTTTGTTATGTGTGTGTGTGTGTGTGTGTGTGTGTGTGTGTGTGTGTGGTTGTTCGTCTATGTGTAGCTCTTTGATGGACTGGAAACCTGTAAGATAAGATGGGTAGAAGATGAATGAATAAATGAATTGTAATTTAATTATATTGCATGATATGATGTAATTTGTGTTATAAATTCATTCATTCATCTTCTTGCCTACTCACTCCTTAATTCTGTGACACGGGGGCTGCTGGCGCCTATCCCAGCACACATAGGGCAAGAGGCGGGGGTACACCCTGGATCGCCAGTCCATCTCAGGGCAACACATAGACAAACAACCATTCACACACACACACATTCCCTCCTATGAACAATTTAGAATCAAAAATTTACCTAATCTGCATGTTTTTGGACTGTGGAGGAAACCGGAGTACCCAGATGAAACCCATGCAAGCGCGGGGAGAACATGCTAACTCAGCACAGAAAGATCCCGGGCCCGGGAATCGAACCCGGGACCTTCTTTTTGTAAGGCGCCCATGCTACCCACTACACCACAGCGCCACCCTGTGTTATAAATGTTTTTGTTAAGTTAGGTCTTTTTTTAAAAAGTCAAGCTACCCAAAACTTTGAAAGGAACTAGAAGAACATATTATTACCATACCATATACATTACCATATACATTACCATATACATTACCATATACATTACCATATACATTAATAACTTACACAGTAATCTTATATACAGCACGTCTGATGAAGCCAGAATAGATGTGGCTTGTTTTGACTAAATCTACACAGTCGATATTACATCAGTTGCCTCCACCCTGAGTCAGCACCACACCTCTCAGGTTCTTACAGTAAATATGACTGCAGTTTCACACTTATTCTAAGCCCAGCAAGGTCATCATCATCATCATCATCATCATCATCATTTTCTGACCGTTTATATTAACTTTGCCAACTACATATTTGGATAATAATAATAATAATGTTTACACATGTTGCCAATACAGTCACGGGTTAGAGCAAACTAAGCAAAGCTTCACAACCCTAAAGGTTCCTGTCACGTGATGCTGAGAGCTCCGAGGTATAAAGCCCATTTCGAACATGAACAAACAATAGTTATCACGTGACGTCATTCCAGCATTAGCGGACAGCAAAAGAGTGATGGGATGTAGTTTATTTATTTATTAGATTTATCTATAGAATTGCAAAGTCAGAAATGTAGGATATAAAATTTGGATGGAGGTATATAATGTCAAAACTGCGGTATATTAAGTCAGAATCACGAGATATTGAGTTAGAATTGCGGGTTATTGATTCAGAATTGCGAGATATCACATTTCAGACTTTTATTCCGAAGGCACCGCATCCAGCTTTAGCCCCGTTATCGTCCAGACGCTAAAGCAGGTACATAAATGGCATTTTAATAGTGATTAGTAGTTAAACCCAACGACAAATTCTATATTATTGTTTATAATTTCGGCACATGCCGTACAGTTCCAATACACCGGCTCCTTCAGCACGCTAACGCTACATTAACGGTTTCTTCTGTTTCTTTATTTCTGTCTGTAACTTGCGGCTTATATCAGTTTTTAAAACAGACATGCATATATACCATTTTACCTCTTTTTATTCCTTCTCCTCTGTCCCGCTGAAGTAAAGGCTGCTCATAATCATCGGTTTCTGTGTCTGATGCTATGCGGTCCATCGCGCCCACCGTCGATGTGAAGTATTTACTTCCCGATCGTCAGTGTAAACGTAAATCACGAGGTATCGTATGGGCGTGGTTTCACTCACGAGGAGCAATCATTGGACAATACTCTTCCATGCACCGCCTCTTTACGTGACGTCACGTAAAGATCCAAAAGTGGGTTGTTACATACTGTGCTGCCAAAAGTATGTGGACACCTGGCTAAGACATTTTTGTAAAAACCTCTGTAAATCTAAACCTTATAAAATTCCTTCTTTTTTTATTTTGTTCATTAAATCATCCCTTCGCTTTTACGGACATGCTTTCAACAAGAGTTTATAGTCTGTCATTAGGAATTTTAAAAATAATGTTAGATATGTAGACTAAATTGTCACTACAAGTGCATTTCTGACATTTCACAGATGATTTTATGCAAAGTGACTTACATTAATCTTATTCTTTTTAATTCATCCACATCCACACAATCTATATTTTAATTTGGTTGTCACATTCATTCATTCATTTTCTTACCCGCTTATTCCCTAATTCGGGGTCACAAGGGTTCGCTGGTGCCTATCCCAGCGCACATAGGGCGAGTGTACAAACCGGACGGGTCACCAGTCCATCTCAGGGCAACAAATAGACAAACAACCATTCACACACACATTCACAAGTGACCTAATTTAATTTGACTTGTTTTTGGATTGGTGGAGGAAACCAGTGTAGCCGGGGGAAACCCACACAAGTGCGGGAACATGCAAACTCCGCACATAAGGATCTCCAGCCCGGGAATTGAACCCAGGATCTTCTTCTTCTGACTTCTTCTTCTGACTGTCACATAGTAAAGTTAATTTATCACTTCAGAAATATGCCGCCCTGATGAATGTCCTACAGAGCATACAGAACAGGGCGGTTACAACACCCAATCTTCAGATCTTGCCTGCAACAGGTTCAACAGGGTGTTATACTAAAATATTGTGCCTTAAAAGATGCTGGTTATGGTCTGGCTTCCATGGCTGATACTTCATAGTTTACCTCAAGAATAGGGGTTGAGTCTAATTTTAGAGCTATGCTGGTTTAACCGAGAAATCAAGGTGCTACAGTTTAAAAGCTGACTCTTAAGCAGGTCGAGTCACAATAGCTTTAACGATGCTTACTTACATATATTTATCTTTTTCCAACTCGGGAATTTCCTGACGTGACCTACATGGGGATCTATAATACGGTCACGATGCAGACCAGGTTAACGCAGGCCCATCCCATGTTAATGCAACACTAGTGACCATGTTGCATTGGGGGGGGGGGGGGGTCATTTACTCTTAAGCTATTAGGCTTAATAGTGGCATCATCCAACATGATAACTTTTGGCCTGCTGCATATGAGACCTCTACATTGGTGGCACAAAACAACAGGGTTTTTACATAAGCTGTAATTTACTCTGCAAAATCAAGTTTTTCCTGTAATGCCTTCCCTACCCCAGGGATGTGGGAGCATATTTATCTTTTGTGGTACATTATGTGGAGATTCCACTACAAGGCGGAGTGGCCTACCAGATAAAGACACTGTTTTCTGGGGTTATCCAGCCCCACTAGGACAAAAATGCATCTCTTTGAATGCACATGACATCTTTAGAATTTAATTTAAATTTTAAACATGATGGTTTGGAGAAAACTTTTCAAGGTAAAAACCTACTTTTCTCAAATTTCTTCCTTAAAAACTTTCTTTCCTGATACCTTAACATACATGTCGAAACACAGAATAAAGATCTAAACTAGTTTCTAGCAGTATTGACTTTGCATTCATTTATACACACATGAATGTGTGAGTAGAATGTAACACTGACCACAATAATCTTTCATTTTATGACATGGTAATTATAAACATGAAGGAAGCCTCAGTCTATCCCAGGGGTCGGGAACCTATGGCTCATGAGCCAGCCAGGTGTGACTTTTGATGATTTGCATCTGGCTCGCAGAGTTCGGATATTCTGATAAAACATAAAATATTATCACTTCTTTTAATCCATCCATCGATTTTCCACTGCTCATGTCCTGTTCAGGGCTGCAGTTGGCTGCAGGAGCGATTGTCCATTATTTTAATGGGTTGATAATAGCCTACGTTGGCTGTGGCTGGGTAAACAGGTAAACGCCCCATTTTCAATCAGTCTAAAAATATATTGTATGGCTCTCACTTTAATACATTTCCAAATATTTTGCTTTCATGGCTCTCTGAGTCAAAAAGGTTCCCGACCCCTGGTCTAAACCAAGCCCGACGCTTGGACTTTGCTCAACGATCTCAGCCACTGGATGGCGCTAAAGTAACAATTTTTAAAATAATTTACTAGTAACAAATAAAAGGTGTGTATAAACTAGCATAAAGCCAAAATATAACCTTGTTTTAGAGGTATAATACATTTGATTCTGATCTATGACTAAAACAAAATCAGTAAATTGCGGTGACGTATTATTTAGTATGGTTGCCTCACAGCAAGAATGTCTAAGGGTTTGATTCCTGGGCCTTTCTGTGTGGAGTTTCTATGTTTACCTCGCACTTGTGAGTTTTTCTCTGGTTTCCTCCAACAGTCCAAAACATGTACATTAGGTTGATTGGCTATTCTAAATTGCCCATGGGTGCAAGTGTGTGTGTGGTTGTTCGAATATGTGTAGCTCTGCAGTGGACTGCCTATTTCCCTATGTGAGAGAGCCTCCTAACAGAGACTCATGTGACCAGAATTAGGAAATGTTAGGAAAAGTTAGAAGATGAATGAATGGATAAATGAATGAATAAAAAGTTGTGTATATGCTTATTTTATTGTGTGCAAAATTGTATTGTTCTTGAATAATTATCACATACAAAACATACACTTATGGGAGTGCTAGTAGTGAAAGATTTATATTATAATACAGTTTAACACATTAGAATGAACAAGTTTACGTTTTTAATCTTTATAAAAATCTGTGATAATCCCTGCACAGATGGCATAAATATACTCATTAACTACAAAATACCTAGTTTAAAAAATCATTTAGACTCAAAACAGACTCACAACAGACAATTTAACATCATGTTGTTCCTGATGGTCATGATGCGAATCTGTCGATGCTACAGGTGTCAGCGTATTGCACTGATCGGGTCTCACTTTTTTAGACAGCCTACTTATAAGGTTGTAACATTTTTCAGCATTGATGTTTAGACATAAAAATGCACAGCACTTTTAACAGGAAAGTAAACTTCGTAAAGTTTCTATCTTTGTAGTTGTACACGAATAATAAAAAGAAACAAAAACAAATAAAACTGATCAGAGATTACAGTAAAGTGTATATGTATTCAATTGCTTGAGATGCCCCCCCACCCTACACACACACCATTTGAATGCGAGGCCACTCATTTCTTCCTACCTTCCAGTTATACCTTTCTGATTTCCCGGCCGAACGTTACTTCCTGTAACATGTTTAAAAACAACTTTCCTTTTCCACTAAACACTTTCCGAATCTTGCCAACAGGGACAAAAAGCCTCTGATATGCAGCTCAGAATTTTTCACACACAAGCCTTTAGCTTGTCAGTAGTACAGTATTCTTTAGTTGGATTCAAGATTTCATTTATACAACCTTATTCTGAAAATGTTATAACTTAACAGAAATGGGAGGAGAAACTGTTTTAAAGATGTTTGTGGACTACTGATTGACTACCAGCGCTAATTATGATTTCATTCAAACAAATACACGTAATGAAACATCACTGGCAACAGTGCCTGGTTCTTTAATACACTAAAAAAAATACATGCATTATTATACTATTACATTTTTATACATGAAGAAAGCAGTTTACCAGCAACTGCATTAAAATATTTAGAAAAAAAGATTAACAATAGGGTTTCATTATAAAAAAAAAAGGCAAACTATTCAATCCAATATAGAGATGTTTTTCCATGCCCTTGGTCATGGACTTTCTCATATTACAGACAATGCAGACTTTGGCCTAAACACTTCCTGAAGCCAGCCATCGTGCAAGCATTAGGAAACTATTTAAAACACGTACAGTAAACTATACCCTTTAAAATAAAGTTTGATTGCATGGAGCTCGGCAGAATGGCAAATCCTCAATACTTTTAAAGAGGATTTAAACAAACCTCACTTCATGAGCAAATCCATATTCACACCAAACCTTTTGCTTAAAGAGTTACATTTTTAAAATTTAATTTTTTTTGTATTGTGTAAAACACAAGTAGCTTCCTCAAACATGAAGCTCACGTTCCAGTTCCCAAAAGATTAAAAAAGACAACAAGCTAAAAAATGCAGCATCTGTCAGACACATCCTTCCTTCCTTTTTTTCCGTGGGGTCTAGTATCGTTTTCCGTTTCCTTTCAATGCAAACCTTTCCAAAACAACAAAGTTAGCGTTGAGGTGCTGTGAAAAAAACTTGCAGTAAAATTGGCTAAACGAGAAAAGCCATAGTGCGGAGGCTCAGGTAGGCACAGAATTGCCATTAAATTCATCAGTTGTAGCATTGAGGCTGAGGTTCTGAATCTGACGGTAGACAAAGTAAAACGGCTGAATCTGAGGGCGACTGTGCAGCTCTGCTTTGATCTTCTGGGGGTGTGTGTCTGGGGCCAGTTGCTGTGTGCTTTCCTCTGTCAGCAGGAACAGGGCATAGTTTTCAGTGTCATGTACCTTGAATTTTTCAGCACATATTTGACACACCTCCTCCGTGGTGGCGTACGGTTGCACCTGCAGAGTTTTAGCTGTACAACCACTGTCCGGTTCCTGAAGTGCAACTCTTAGGTAGTTCTAGATAAAAAGAGAAAAATATACATTAGATTTGCAAATAGCAATACAAATAAGTTTCCGCAATAATAAGGTGTTAAAATAATTGATAGTACCAAAACATTTTAGTTAAATATATGGTTTTCACTTTTTTCTTACATAACGATAAAATGTCTTACATTCAGATTATTTATACAACTTAGCAACTGAGGGTTAAGGGCTTTACTCAGTGGACCAGCAGTGGTAACTTGAATGTGTTGGGAACCAAGTGCATAATCTTTAGGTTAGTGTGCTACCACATCGTATGCTATATTATAGCAAGATTAAACATATGAAAATATTGGACATATTTTCCGGCTTATGATGATGTACAGTTCTATCAATGTTATAATGTAATATGAGATGTGGCTTTAATCTACTGAAATTTAATATAATCTAATAATCTGCATTAAGACTAAACACGACACATAATTCGGAATTGTATAAAACCACAATTACCTAGAATTGGTCTTGTCGCTCGCTCGCTCACTCACTCTTCTTAGCTGCTTATTCCCTAATTCAGAGTCACGGGGGCTGGGGAAAGCGGACCAGGGTGTATTTATCTTGCCTTTCACCCTTCAGAGAACTGAGATAGGCTCCAGCAGACCCCCTTGACTCCGAATTTGTGAATAAGCAGGTATAAAAGAGACTAATTTGATTTTTTTTTTTTATTAGTTTTTCCCAATATATACCAGCTGTACGAATTTGAGACCCTCTACCGCAATGACTTTACACTGTTACTACTAATAAAGCAAACCACGTTTGTACAGACAACATTGGATTTGAGTAAAAATTAAAAATTTACAATCATCAAGCGACCTAATCTGCATGTTTTTGGACCGTGGGAGGAAACTGGAGTACCCGGAGGAAACCCACGCAAGCGCAGGGAGAACATGCAAACGCCGCACATAAAGATCCCCGGCCCGGGAATCAATCCCGGGACCTTGTTGTTGTGAGGCGACTGTGCTATCCACTACGCCATCGCGCTGCCCTGATAATGCACTTAGCAGATTTATTTTCAGATTTATTTTGATAAAAAAGGCCTAAATCCATGTGCTTTTTTCCTGCTTACACGATTGTGGGTCGTAGTTAATCTGGGTCAGATTGGAGGAAAAAAATATAAATTGGTCACTTCATAATTTAAATGTAAATGTAGCTTACATCAAATCTTATGCTGTAAGTTGGTCAGCTACTAAATTTACTCTCTCATCTTATGGTGTAGGTGAAATGTTACTAAAGTTATATTTCTTTAGATGTCCCCAAACCCATGTCTTAACTGCAGACATGATTTGCTTAGGGGGCACTTCCATCCAAGGTAAATCAAATGATTGAGGATAAGTCTTTTATTGTTTTTACATACACAGCACTTGAAGTGAGTTGGTGAGGACTTAAAAAAAATAACAAATTACTCCCACACACAAAAGATTAAATTTGGTCCTGGTGTACAATTAGGACTTGAGTCATGTGTTATATGTGGTAAACACGTCACCTGAAAGTCGTCCACAGATGGTGCGCTGCGCTGAGCTGTGCGTCTGCGGTGCCACTGGTGGAGTGTGTTACGGGTTTCTGAGCTCAACACCCGTGCAGCCTGCTCTTCCTGGAAGTTTTTAATGAGGGACATGGCTCCATATGCACTAGTCAAGTAGTATCCACCTACAAAGAAAGGGCAAATCTTTCTATATGTTTTACAATGTTAAGCTAGCTAAAACTTTGTCTAAACTATTCTTTTGAATGTTTCAAAATTAAAAGTGAATGAGTAAGATACCTTCTCCATGCAGAAGAGATGGATCTAATAGCTCCATCATGTACTGAATCTCTGTGTCCAGCTCAGGCATGTCACACTGAGCCAACACATATGTCAACATAGGTAAAAAGTCATCTGCCCCAAACATTCTACCTATAACCAAACAACTTGTTACAACTTTGATATTCAATCTACATAAAAACATTGTTCTAGTCATTTTATACGATTTCTTACCCGAATTGTCTTCCATAATTGTGTAAATGAGCTTGCAGACATGGAGCAGCAATGACACTTTTTTCTCAGGCGAGTACATTTTGCTCATATTGTGAAACTTATGGCGAATCTTCTCTATGGCCACATGGTCTGGTGGTATGGCTCCATCTACACCCATTTCTTGTGGCTGCTTCGTTTTGGCCAGAGCCAGGTTCTCCTTCAGACGCTGCCAAACCCCACCGCTCACCTGAAAGCTGTGCAGAGCCTCATTTAGCACAGGCTTCAGAGGCTTCAGGATGCACTTGTGCATGGCCTTCTCCAGTACCTGATCTAAGAACCGGACGAAGGAGATGGTTAGAAATGGTCAGCACACATGGGCACCAATCGTAAGAAAACAAATAACCTGCTACAGCAAAGGTAAAGTAAGAAGATTTTCATACATTTTTTCATACACAAGAGGTCCATGTAGTCAGAGGTGATAAATATTTACAGCTACATAAACCTCTGAGCTGTATGTGAACTGCAATTAAATATATAGCTAATATTGTCTTGTGTTCAGGAAAAATTATAACACGATCCGTTTATATCTTCAAAGTTCCTAAACAAGGGCCTCAGGGGTTAGCTGAAGCCTATCCTAGTAAACATAGGTCAAAGGGCACACCCTAGACAGGTCGCCAGTCTATCGCAGGGCCACACAGACAAACAACCCTGCACTTACATGAGGCAATCATGCTAACCACTACACCACGTCGCCACCCTATATCCAATTTTTATTTCCTGTAATAAATACAGGAATACATCTCTGCAAAGCTAATGAATAAATTACAAATGGGAGTAAAAATGCACCGTAATTTAAACCAAAAAGCTCTAGCAACAGAATGTATGGAACTGCCTACTCAGGTGTTAAATAATGCTGACTGTTAGGCAAAATATGCTCAAGTCAGCTTAAGTATTCACTTGATCATTAGGGAAGTAAATGTTCCTTGGTCAGTTTTCAGACATGTGATACTCCCTTTATTACTTTACGCACTCTGCAGAGGATCACATGATTTGTTTATGATGCAGAAAAGCTGCTAATAAAAGCTATGATACGTTGAGGAATTAACAATTTATAATAAAGTTTTCTCAAATGCATTTCTTCCTTCATAGGCCATCAAATTAATCATAAGATTTACTCCTTTCTCAAAGATATCTAGAACCTAATAAATACATAGATTTTGTTGCAGATTAACCAAAGTGGCTAAGAAAGCATGCATAGAAAACGAACACACATACATAATACAATAAGCATCGTTTAAAATGAATTGGAATTTCCCCATTTCCACAAGCATTCAATTTAGGTTTTTCGGTAGGGATGCCAGAGAATCTGATAAAAATGATTAACATAAAACGTAGTCAGAAGAATACACACAGTCTATAACACTTACATTTGCAGCATTTGGCAGACGGTCTTATCCAGACAGACTTACAATAAACCTTTTTACAACTGTGAAATTGGGCAATAAGGGTCTTTGCACAGAGGCCCTGGCAACCAGACCCAGATATTCCAAGTAGCAGTCCAACACCTTAACCACTGTGCTAACATTTCTCACAACATCAGAACATTTAATTACAAGACTTAACATCTTTAGCAGTTTTACCCTGTATTGACTTTAATTACAACACTTCTGTTAATAAATGTAAATTGGCATTCTTTAACGCTATAAAAGAGACATACAATTAATACATATGGCTTCACATATACTCTGCTTGTCCATACTCATCACCAATCAAGGCCTCCTCTGGTGGCCAAAACAATGGCAGCAGATGCCATACATTTACAAGCTAAACTCTACTATGTCAGAATCAGTTCTGGCCCTTGTAGCGGCAGATTGTTAATTGGTTAAAATTATTAAAGACTGCTTCTTTAATTAGTCAAATATTTAAACCTGTCCCCACACAACTAGCTGAATTATATTAGAAATTAATTATGATGAATTGATATAAATGATGTATGATATATTTTGTTACATTATTATGTTTTTATTATATTTGCAGTCTTAACTTTCTTTAATAAAAATATAAAGACACACACACCTTTTTTTATATTGTGTTTTATAGTATTGGCCCAGGTAAAAATGTAACGCTTGCCTCTGCTTTCCACATGTACGTATATATGTAGTAATATGTGGTACTCAAATAATTAATAACAATTGGATAAAATTGTTATTAATTATTTAATGAATAACAATTGGATAAAAAATATTTTTACAAAAGCAATTGTATTGTACAAGGGCAAGAACAGATAGGATGTATAAAAAGACAGCTTGGAGTCTAGGAGGAGAAATCAGACAAGGACAGCTTTCGTGCAAACTTTTGTCACAACAACCTCCACCCCCCCATTTCCACAGCAGGAAAACAAGCACGGGCTTAAAGAGGAGAAAAATGAATCTATACAAAAACACAACCAAGAAAACAACATAGTGAAATATGACTAATAGTTAAGTTCCTTGATAAAGACGTTCATTTTGTTCCATATTTAGCTTCTATTCTTGGTTTTACTTTTTGGGAAGTTCTCAAAATCATTGTCAGCCAACAGGAAACAGCGTTTTCCGAGGCATCTCACGAACAAGATAAATGTTCTCTTACTATCAACAAGAAGTGGGTTAAATAAAGATAAGGGCACTATATCTCTCCCAACTTTAAATAGACCATCACCTAAACAGTTAGCCACCTGGCCCCAGTACACTCTTAACTTTTTATTCTAGGTAAAGTAAGTGCACATTACATACATGAATATACATGAATACATGAAAAAACATTAAGCACACATATGGTTTTACTACACAGCGTCCTACAGAAGTAAATGTTAATGGAAACAATGTCCCTTTGTCCATTTTTACTACATTCTCGACTTGCATCCACCTACCCATTGACTAATAGGTCACAGTCAACAAGTGAGAGGGGCTGCCTCAAAAGCACTAGCAAGGATTGGTGGAGAGCTCACAGCAGGGGCAGGAGACACTATCCCACTTGGCTTGAAGTTTGTATGCAAAACATCTGGAGTAAAAAACACATTTTTTGGAGCACAGAGCTGAATATTTGTCTGCTGAGAGAAACGGATATGGATTACACCGTGTTCTTGCTGAACTCAAAACAAGTTAGTACAAGTTAACTTGAATCAAAACAACAAAAAATGGTGTACATCCAACTCTGGCCCGAGATGAATATTTTTTCTCGAGCGTAGAAAAGAAATTGCTGCTTTCACATGAATATACTTGTTAGACTGTTGCAATTTTTGCACACAACATATGTCTTAAACTCTACTTATACAAACAGAACAAGCAGCTCTGTTGAGACCTGCATGAGCACACATTTCATAGAAGAGGAGTAAAACAAAACCAGTTGGAAAGGACATTCCAAACAGATTAACACTTCACAGCAGGTGCATGTGACAGCACATTAGTCTGACATGGTAAATCATCTCCTTCTTCTCCTTTCGGCTTCTCCCTTCTTTCGGAGACCCACTACCCTGTACTCTACATCTGCCTCTTTCACCCCAACTAATGCAGGTAATGCATGCAATCTTCCCTCACCACATCCATAAACCTCCTCTTTGGTTTTACTCTTTTCCTCCTGCCTGGCACCGGCAAGTTTTAGCAACATAACAGTTTAATACTTTGTTTTCAGACAATCTATATCCCACATTTACCCCTTTGCTTATCTTACTGCATGAGAAAAGGATGCTTGCTACATCTTAAAAACAGATTTTGCAGATACCCTTATACAGAGTGATATTTATAACTAAGCACTGGGATTTAAACTATATATATATATGTATTTGTACTTTACTTTAAGATGCTATATACACGTACTATATTACCAGCAGACAACACAATTTTGCCCTTAGATCAGTGATGTAACTAGATATTAAACGTACATGCATTATTTTATCATCAGAATTATTGTGCTTGGCATAATCTTATGGCCAATTTAAATGAATCAAAGTGGATATAATAGGTCCTTACCAATTTGGTCCTCTGGAATGAGGGACTCAATTGGAGGGTTAAGCTCGGAGCTCTGCAGCAGGTAAGATTTCATCTGAGTCATGAACTGCCGGATGGTCTGCAGCAGCTCAAGGCCTGATTCATGGCAGCTGCAATTCTCCTGCATAAAACTCATGTAGTCCTGAACAAGACAGCCAAAGTAGGTGCTTTTGTTCCGAGACTGCTCTACAATCCGCTTGACTGCTCTTTTCTCTGGTGTCATGAGAGAGCTAAAGACGCCGCTGACCTTTCGCAGATGCCCTTTGAGTGCCCGTGGTAGCACAAACGTACCAGCGCTGTGCCGCTTTTTGGGTTTAAAAGGTGGCTCCATGCTCAGTTCTTGATCACTTTCCACACCATCATCTTCATCCTCCTCTTCCAGACTGCTGTCTGCTCTGGAGGGGCTGGCTGCAGCTGGCAAAGTGAAGCTGTGAGTATAGTCCAAAGAGTCAGAGGAAGAAGTGGATATGCTAATGTCACTGAGTCTCTCTTGGCCTGTAGGGCATCCCTCCTCTGCAGGGCTTCGAACCTCTGTAGTTGCCATCATTAATGCCTGCTTAGCCAGGCTCTGGGATACTGCTCGCTCAATAAACTGGTCTTCCAGTGCCAGATGACAGAGCTGACCATCTGCATCAGGTATGCTGGGAGCACTTTTTCCACGGCAGGATGACATGTTAATGGGTGAGCTGATTTTTTTAGGGGGCGAAGAAGAGGGTGAGTGAGAGCTGAATGAGCTACTCAGGCGCCCCAGCAGAATAGTTTTCTCCTGGGGCATTTTGATCCAACTCACGCCAGTCTCAGGCATGCTCCTTTGCCTGACTATAACGGCAGCTCTTCGCGAGATGGTGTGGGGTGGAGGTGGTCGAGGTGGGGGGGAGCGGGTCAGACGTTTTTCTCTGTCTACGCCGTGGTTTCTGTTATGTTCTGTGCTGTTTTGGTGAAGGATTCTTTGTGACCCTGTATGGCTGTTACACTGGTTCAACGAGTTGCTGCAGGCCGAAAGGGCACAGTTTTGTTCAGACACCACTGAGTTGGGAGTATCTTCAGACAGCGGTTTAGATTGGTGTGACTGTAAGAAGAGAGGGTTAATGAAGCAAAGAGCCCCGTTTGACTGACAGCAGTCCAGCTGGGATGGGGTTCTAGTACGTGGTACAGGTGACAGATAGTCTTCAAGGGACGTCCACTGCACCGCCTGCTTTACCTGCTGGATAGCTGATCCGTCAGTTACAGAACTGGTTGGTTTTTGACAAAAATTATTCCCAGAGTCCCAGAATTCTAAAGGAAATAAAAAGCAATGTTTAGTTAGACAAAAAGTTTTTTTTTTATATCTACATATGAAGAAAAAAAAAAGTCAAAAACAAAATCACGACTGAAAAACTATTTAGTAAAAATAGAGCAAAACAACAAAAACAATAACAACCACCACCACCGTTATACAGTGTACATCAACACACACAGACTGTCTTCTTAAGAAGAAGGGGGTATTTGTATTAACAACACAAATACCCCCACAATGCAGAAGAAACTCAAGGTCTAAAGAAATTAAAAACAGTCATTAAAACAAGAGAGGAAAACACATTAGTCAGGAGAATATAAATGACTTAAACCCAGACTTACAGGAACCAAGTAAAACTCCTCTTGTTTATGTTTCTTTTTCTGAGGGCACGATTAAGTACATCTATAGTTCATAGCTTTAACTGAGTGTGTGGAAACAGGAGTGTGGTTCACACACATACTGAATGGTATGAGTCATGTATGCTGGAGAGATGGTGGGAGGAGCAAAAGTGCTGCTCTTTCGTCCCACTTTTTCACTCACTCACCTCACTCCACTCCACTCCACTCCACTCCACTCCACTCACATGTTAATTATAAAACCTGCCCCTTCAAATGCATTCCGCTGAACTCTATATGCTAAACACATTGTAACAAGAGTGAAAATACTTCCATGTTTACCTAAAACCACATTAACGTCAAACAGTTTTTTTTCGGAAAATCTGGGCAAATCTCTCATGCAAATCAGTCTATAGTTCTCTTATTTTTAACGTTAAATAATAATCAGCTATTATCCAATATGTTCTTTTATGTCTTTCTTATACAAATTGTACTTACTCCTCAGTTTTTGCCCTCAGTGTCCTCAATTTCCCCTTGAAATAGCAAGCCAGGCTGAAACCTGACCGGCACCACCTAATGCATAAATTTTATCACAGCCTAAAGGTGGGGCTCATTTTGGCAGTGATCCCGGTATAAACCTCTTGCCTACAGTAACGTCATGCTGTAGCAGTCTTTATTCAAAGATGTTTAAATTCCACAAGCACAGAAAGTGGGTTAAAACTGAAAAGCATCTAACTTTATATTCTCATTTCAAAGCTTCTTTGTTTCCGTGTCAACTGACAACAGTCTTCCTCACGTTTCACTACGACAACACAGTATCTCTTGTCTTTCGTAACAAGATCTTTCTTTTACAAAACACATTATTTAACAGAGTCGAACTGTAGCTTATTCAAGCAAGCGTAGGTTGTTAAATCTGGTGTTCTGTATTGGCGTCAGTGACATGTAAGGTATACGTCAAGTGAAGTGTTTTGTTACACAGACTGATGTATTAGGCAGTCCTTCTCTTTCAATATTGTCTGACAGCCCACAGCTATGGGCAACAAACTTCTCTTAGACCAGTTCTACCATGTGATGTCATAAAAATGTATCAGCCACATGAGATTTGTGTTCTGTAGTATGCACACAGAAGCTATACTGTTTTCATAATAAATTTCTTGACTTACGTATGAAATTATAAATTGAAATAGGAATAAATGCAGCTTTAATGTAAAAGGAAATTAGACTCTATAAAATATATTATGTACAACCAGTATAACTGAATGATGATCAAATGATAGTTACTACTAAGTA
Source organism: Pseudolaguvia tuberculata (assembly GCA_026260255.1). Classification (NCBI taxonomy): domain Eukaryota; kingdom Metazoa; phylum Chordata; class Actinopteri; order Siluriformes; family Sisoridae; genus Pseudolaguvia; species Pseudolaguvia tuberculata. Next base: position 9,700,071 of record JAOTRA010000032.1, read on the forward strand.
AAAAGAAAATATACCATAATACATTTTAGTAAACAAATACAGCATAAGTCAACAGAATATAAATTTTTTTAAAGTGTGTATTGAAACACTGATAATAAAAATGAGTGAAAGACAGCTTTTAGGACCTCAAAGCTTTATTCAGTTAAGCTCAGATAGACATGAGGGTCACCAGCTGGGCTTTTCTGTTCATTGACCAAATCATAAATGTTATGCAATCAAAAAAATATATATAACATTTAATCATTTAAACATTTATTGAGTCACTCATATATGCTGGTGAATAAAGGTGAAGTATAAAGGCTGCTTACCTATTCCTAACTTGGCTACTTCTTCTAGATCAGTAGTAGTCTTTGCAGCAGAGATTTTCTCTGGAAGCTTTAGCGTAAATGGGAGAACATCCCTATAAAAAGTATAGCAAGAGGAAATGAAAAGTACTTCAAACTGTATCTATTTTCTTAAGGAGATAATAAAGAGAGACTTTGGTCACCGACTGTGAATAAAGGACATATAAAGCCTGGTGTCTGTCTACTGTATGGTACGGACAAAGAGACCATGCAAAAATGCTAAGCGAAGTATAATAAGGGTTAGATGGTACAGTAAACTTGCAAAGCCAGATAAACAATTCAGCATGAAACAAGGAAGCATATTCAATGATTTATGTTTTCATTTTCTCAGTTTTAGATGGCTGGCACAGACTGGTTGGAGTAAAACAGTAAACAAGTTTAACATTCCTTTTGTTTATAACTGGGCACTCAAACAGGAAGCAACCCAAAAAACAGCAGCTCACCAGGTTAAAGAGTTCAAAAAACAGATCAGATGCGATTTTATAACACTTTTAGTACTAAGAACCAAGACTAAAAGACTAAAGAGTTAATACAACATAACTTTAGTACTTATTTTTTTTATTACCAGTAGACGTAAAAGTCAACAAAGAAAAGAAAAACTAAGCAGAATATCAACAGGATAAACACATGGGTGCTGACATGGGCATTAGCTGCTCTTTGTTTACATAAATCATGTTATACTGTTCACACACACTGGTACTTCCTTAAAAATATTCAGCCTATATATTGCTGCCAATCGTCTTACCTGCTTACACAGCAAAAAGCCACCAGACGAAAGAGATCAGCAAAGCTAATTCCTGACCCCTCTAAGGAGAAGGCTAAAACACACACACACACATACATCCGCACAAAAATTTAATGCCACTAGTAGTAGTCATGCACAAAGTTACAAAGATTTGTGTGATCCACTGTGAAAATCCACGTATGCATAAGTACCTCCCATTGCTAGAGGAATATGGGACAAATAGAGGGAAGGAACCAAATTTGGGTTTAATGCAAAACAGATGTTCCCTAACCTTAACTGGCAGCACAATAGTGTGAAAATGTCCTTATCCTTGTTGTTTAACTTAAAAAAAAAAAAAGAGGGCAAATTGTTAAATGTCCATTTTAATTAAAGTACCCAGTAAGAATGGTTTCTAAATAGATACAGATCTTTCTAACTTTATATTGGAACAGTTTATTAATACAACATATGTATAGTAATACAAGTTTAGGAGATCCCAAACTTGTATTACTCGTATTAACGACACAGCTAGTTATTATAATGTTCAGACAAACATAGTGAAGCAATCCACATAAATGTGAAAAAGACAGGTAAAACCATTTCCCGTTGTGGGCAGGGGGAAGTGAAAAGAAGAAAAGTGATGTACTGTGATATTGGGTGAAACTCACTGTACTGGCTCTCTGTGACTGGGAAGTCCCTCACAGTCACTGAAGCGCTGTCTGTGTTCATGCGTAGGGAAATCACCTTTTTCTGAAGTTTGGAGCACCTTCTCACCAAAAAGGTCTAAAATCACAAGTAACACACAGTACCACAACACAAATAGAAACATTAAAGTAATGTTTAACTTCTGCCTCACATCCTGGTTCATTGTGTACATGTGACTCAGAATGTCACTTCGGTCAGGTTGCGCAATGCAATGCCATGAATTTTTTTTTTCTTTTTTTACATAATCAGCATAATGTCCATTATACTAAATGAAAATGAAACATCTTCAGCACATACATTATTTACTAGATTTACTACTAATGGTAGTCATTCATTCATTCATTCATTCATTCATTCATCCATTCTATCATTCATCTTCTAACCCGCTTATTCCCTAATTTGCTGGAATGACAATACCAATTTTTAATCTTCTGCCAGTGAAACATCAGAAATTTTATTCTACCAATATTTCACAAATACATTACATGGAACCTTTTCTCATAGACCACTGATGTGGCAAACACAAATCTCCTAAACTCTAACTATAAACAAGTACAGAGTACATTACATCACTGTGCCCATTTCTGACCCTACATGCCTGAGTATCATCAGAGGCCAGTATTAGAGCATATTAGCAAATATAGTACTAGAGCAAACATTTTGAGCATACCAATGCTAAATCAGTAGATATAATTATTACTTTATTACAAAAACAAATTCTATTTTAGTCAATAAAAGATGTAATGCAGACATCAATTCCTTCATCAACCAATCAATCAATCAATCAATCAATCATCTTCTTACCTGCTAATTCAAGAGCTTACTCTACATTTATTTTTTTACATGTGATTTTGCAGATTATCAAAAGTACTTTAATATCAGACAAATACAAATAAAAAGCTGCTTTTAATTCAAACAAATATAAAAAGCTGCTATATATAAAAAGTATCCCAACCTACATGGCACATTGTGAGAAATATACTGCCTAGTTATTCACAAACATGGAGAAATCATGGAACCTTCCCAAGAGTGGCCAGCTTATCGAAATTACCCCAAGAGCACAGCAACGACTCATCCAAGAGGTCAGAAAAGAACCCACATCATCTAACAAACTGCAGGCTTCAGTTGACTCAGTTAAGGTCAGTGTTCATGACTCAACCACAATAAAGAGACTGGGCAAAACTGGCATGTATGGCAGAAAAAAATACTGATGACCAAAAGAACAAAGGTTTTTGCCAAAAACATCTTGAAAACATTTTGGAAAACTATTCTGTAGATTGACAAATCAAAATTTTGAGAAGGTGTGTATTTTATTACAAATGGCATATGAATCCAATAGAGATACTGTGGCATGACCTTTAAAAAAGGATTTGTGCTTGAAAACCCTTTAATATGGCTGAATTGAAACAATTCTACTAAAAATTAAGGGCCAAGGATGTGAAAGACTAACTGCCAGGTATTGCAAACATTTGATTGCAGTTGTTGCTGCTAGGGGAGGCACAGCCAGTTATTACGTTTTTGGGGATAATTACTTTTCACATGGGGCCATGTAGGTTTGGATGTTTTTTTTACCCTCTAAATAAGTCTTTAACTTTGTCTAATACTGATTGATTCAGATTATCAAACACACTCCCTCACACACCCTTACCCCAGGTGGCTGAAGCTGCAGAATGCATTTTGTTTCTTCATCGCTAAGAGGCAGTAAAAGCCAGACTGGGTGTGTGTGTGTTACTCTGTCCAGAACACTTATGCGCCGGCGCAAAGAATCATAGCCAGAGTCCCGAATGCCTGCTGCACTACTGCAGACTGATGACTGCAGAAACAGGCCGCTCACCTCCCCCTCTAGACTACAAAGAGAGTAAAATGAAACTGAAATAAAACCTAAATTAATTGTGCACATTTTAATGTTTCTTCTACTCACTTCAACAATGTGGCAAAATACTTTACATACAAACTACTAAAATGTGTAGTGCATATGAAAACTGAATCCAATTATATTACTAATACAATTATTGAATAATCATCCTACCAAATGGCAAAGACATATGGAATTTATTACCATAAACAAAATCTATATAAGAATTTATTTAAAATATCAGACCAGCTATTATAGTGAAACAAACCAGAAAATGCACCACCTAGTGGACAAGAACATCATCACATTAAAAAAAACCCCCCAAACGAAATAGCTTTGACATTTAAACAAAATACTAGCCTTCATATTAATAGAAGACAATCCGTAAAGCAGCATCATAGCTGGTGTACTAACTTTTTAAAGGTAAATAATCCAAAAATTTTTAAATAACATATCCTTCTTAACCTAATCTGCCCATAATTGGTCAACACTAAAACTTTATTTATAATATTTCTAACATTTGGTCTTCCCAGTAAATAGTAATACACTAACAGCTTCTTGTTAGGTCTCAACTATAAATATCTATATAATAATTCAATAATTTTGCTGTGTGTATGACAGCAAAAAAGTAAATCAGGAAAAGGCAAGAGACAGAGAGTGAGTAACTCACCCTTGGAGGAGCTTTGTGTCTGGCTCTCGAGCTATTTGAACCATCTCCTGCTTTAGCTCCGAGATCTCACTGGAAAATGTGTCTATCAGCTACAGAGACACAAAGAAAACCATGAAAGACCTGTAACATGCTCTCGAGCACTTGTGCGTACATGCAACTATTTTTGCAGACTCAGATATGAGTCACTGCTTCTTTAAACCAAATCCAGTACTACTTCTCTTTTATAAGCAATAGAACACAGAAAACACAACATACAACAGAGGAATGGATATCTGGAATGCTTATATGATACGATACAAATCATACAGTACTACTGATGTAAGTGTAATTCTATAATCATGTCAGTAATCAAAATTCAGTTAATAATAAACCCTATGGCTTTCACAGAACAAGAAGTTTACGCAAGAGTTTAATATCATTGTAGTGGTAAATGAAAAGATGTTTTGATGTAATCCTGTTCAAAAGAAACAGTTTGTGTGCTGTTAAAACAGGGTGTGGATCTTATGGCTGCATTTCACTTAAATAATAATTAAATAATTTTGCAGGTCAGCTATTTAAGTAACTAATTGGGGGGGAAAGCATGGAAAAAATCTGGTCTTTAAACAATAATCTAAACATTAGTAAATCATGGACAGCCATTAGAAAAGTGAATGTTTTGGGTCATAAGGATGTGAAACAATTGTTCTAGATGACTTTAAAAACAAATATTTTTCCAGGAATCATATATCAGGAGAGTAAAACCCACTTTTACTCATTAAATACAAACTGGATTCCAAAAAAGTTGGGACATTGTTTCCGTCTGAATTAAAACAAACTAACTAAAATACTTATAGTACAATGCAAAACCACACAGTGTCCACCTGCTCAATTGGAATGTCTGCAGTTCAGACCTTTCACCGACAGAGAACATTTGGCACATCTAAACGAAACGAAACGAAAAATATACTAAAGACTATTATAAACACACACAAAAATGGGACCAAATTCTAACACTAAACCTTCAGAAACCCTTAACCTCAATGCTCAGACGTTTACCTGACACAATGGGAAACATGCCTCATACCAAATGTTCTAAAAACTGCAGCGAGAAACAAATTTCAAATAAGCTCACAGAGAGGTTAAAAGTATAAATTTTTTTTCCAGTTTAAACATTTATGTTATCTTGGTACTATTTTTAATAAAATATTGTCTCATGTGACTTTTTAAAATTAAAAATTTTTTTTTAATAAAATACAGAAATAGGAATTGGGGGTATAAAACTTTATTAAAACAAAAAACATTTATTTTATTTACTTTTTGTTGCTCCATATCAGTGATAGTAGCTAGTTAACTAACAGATCTCTTAAAAAAACAAGACAATTACATTCAGTATTTAATTATATGGGCAATGAATTTATGGCACGGTGGTGTAGTAGTTAGCACGGTCACCTCACATCAAAAACAAGGTTTGATTTCCGAGCCGGGGATCTTTGTGTGCCGTTTGCATGTTCTCCCCATGCTTGCGTGGGTTTCGTCTGGGTAAGCCGGTTTTCTCCCTCACTCTAAAAACATGTACATTAGGCGGATTGTTGAGTCAAAATTGCCCATAAATACCCAGTAATTCGTGTTGCACAAGCCTGTGCGTCTTTAGTGGCGGTCCCAAGCACGGATAAATGGGCATTAGAAAGAGTATCCAATGTAAAAAGTCGAGTGTGCGGATCACGGGTGCAACCGAAAGAAGGGAAAAATCTATTTCATTTAGGATTTCATGCAGAAACATTCATTTACATTTTAATTTATCTATTACACATCTGGTAGGCACTCTTTTCTAGAGCATTATTAATTATTTGCTGGATTAAAGCGCCTTTCTTTGTGGCCCTTGCAGTGGCAGCCTTTTAACTCCCTTACACTGTGCTACCACACCTTAGAAAGATTTGGTTCATCTTTTGATTTAGAGGAACGTTAATATATAATGCCACCATGGGGCAGCATTTCCTTATTTCTCCATAGTCACAGAAGAAAAAGCGGAGTTGGTCAACTCTGCATTCAGTTGTGGTGAATATTAAAATCAAATGTTATTAAGCAACACACACCGAAATAGATATATGGCAGGAACACATCATTCAAATTTTCGAGAAGTTCTTGGCAGGTAATGGGCTTTCTTAGGTGGAATTCTGGTAATCTATATGCATGAAGCTTCTTAAAGGGAGACTAGGTAAACTTTCTAAAAGGAAAATTTAGACACAGTATAACATTGACTGCAACACATTCCTCAGGGCTAACATCAGTCACAGAGACTAGTATCATCTACAAATAATATATTAAGCAGACTTTGGTTAATGAAAAAGACAGGACATTGTATAAGAAAGACTAAGATGAATAAAACATTCAAAAGAAGGCTACTAGCAGGGCCCATGGGTCCAGACTTTTGCTTTTAACCAAGATTTACTAGGGAAAATCACCCGCTTTAAGTATATTAAGTATAATCCTTCCCGCTCCAAAGGAAATTATGATGCCTGTGTGCTTGGCAACCTGGTGACTGGTACTACTGCTTTTTTAAAAGGTTAAATCCCTTTTCTAAATGACAACTCAGTGACTTTCTCTCTAATGAGCTCCATAATTTAGTCATACACTGTGTAGGCACCAAAATAGCAGCCCAGACCCTAGGAAACTAACAGGTTGTTAAATAGAACAAACCAGCTTTTACAGCTTTTTTTTTTTTAATAACACTGGGAAACAAAAAAACTTTTGTTCATTCATGTCCATAATCCTTATAAAAACCATTATAATCAGAGAAAATCTTCTCAAGTGTGACCAAAATAATTTATTTAAGACATTGGCTGCAGCAAAACCTTCAACCGAAACAAAGCCAGAGACTTACATTAGTGAGCAGAACTTCCTGCATAAAACAGTAATTATGTCACTAGTTTGGTACATAATAAAAGCAGCATGTAAATCCAGCTTTGGAATATCAAGTGAAAGAGAGCCAGTTCTTATGGAGAAAACTATATGTTTACCTGTAACCATATGCTAGAATCACCCAATACATTTTAGGCTTAAGTACTAGACTGACATAAAATAACATTCCAGATGTTCCTGCTGGACAAAAATACAAAATCTTCATTCTTAGACAGCCATGGAATGGAGTGAAAGTAATATATTTAACAAAGCCAGATTTTAATAATGAAACAAACATTGTTTAAACCCACTCCTCTATAGTGCTAAAATAATAGATAATTATTTTAAAAACAATTTATTAACGTTTACTTATGATATTTGTATGTATAGAGGAGACACAAGCTATGAAGTGTCTGGTTCTCAGAGTCTGAATATTCTCACAGACTTCAGCATGGAGCAGTAAAAGCAGACTAAACAAACTTCTTTCAACTAGTACAGCACTTCTAACTACAAAGAACTGTTTGTTTAATTGTAGGTTTAAACAATTAAAAAAAAATGTAAAAGCTTTTTTTTTATTGTGAAAAAATTGTGTTCAAAAAATTAAAAAAGATGCCACCTGGTACCTTAAAGAAGCTGCCACTGCGGTCCATCTGGCAGGGCTTCACTGATGCATCTGTGGCCATGTTGGTGTTTTGCCTGATCCGCCGGGTGCTTCTGCCAAGGCTCTGTTGAGTATAAACACACCGTTTATCTGAGGAAATTCCAGCTCATACCAAGAGAGCAGGTCAGAGATCTGAAGCTCAGATGGAACTCCAACTGACCTCTTTGCTCTTTAGGCACTCAGACTCATGTCTACTGTAAAAAAAAGACCTTCACTTTAATCTTAATTGTTTATTTAAGGAAGGGGCGAGTCCATGCAACACACACACAACTCTCCTTCACACACACACACACACACACACACACACACACACACACACACACACACAGAGTTTTAAAACAGTCTCAGTCTAAAGTTACTTT
>JAOTRA010000032.1:9760239-9776841 GCA_026260255.1 Pseudolaguvia tuberculata
TATATATATATATAGCCTTTGTCTTTTCTTTTGTATTTGTCTTGGATTATGGTTTGTCCCTGTACCTCTGTAGTGAGTTACTGTATGTTTAGTGTTTAGAACCTTTGCTTTCTAAATTATACTGGCCTCAGTGGAATACTGTCATTAATAGTTAATAAAAAGATATATTTTTAAATGTCCTGTGGCTGCAAACTAGCTAATCATTCTCTATGGTGTGTTCCAGTAAACATCATGTTTAATTCTAGATACTGTTGCAATCAGTCTGTCCTTTGAGAGAATATTTTGTTCTTTTTCTATTTCAGGTTAGTCTACTTTACAGCAGGGCTAGTTGCCTGCATAGTATCCTAGTTTTTTCCCATTTATAATCCCTGGAGAGTTATACTAGGTGAAGAGAACAACTCACACTGTTCTGTTTTTTATTACTGTGCCCAAAACATATCACTCCATTTTAATACATTCCTGAAATAATTTATATTAGTTTGTTTTACTTATCTCCTCTTTTCATTTTTAATAACATTATATATGAGTGGTCTATAACCAGAAGAGAGTAAATAAAAAACGATTTCGTTTTAAAATTGTGTTTTGGACCATGGAACAGTGTCAATCACTGTCATTGTTTGGCTTTGTTCTTGTATACATTTATTTCCACTTCAAATTCACTTCTCATAATAAATCAAAGCTTTTCTTTGTCTTTCCAGTATCCTTCACCTACAAAGTTCCACAGCAAAGATCTCATTTAAAATTCTCATCTAGGTTCCCTATAGCCCTTAAACCATCATGGTTATAGACTTTTCTGGTCTCCCTGCTACAGGGAAAGAGAAATATTCATATCCAAGTTAAAAACACACATCACTCTTTCAGTCAATATTGATGCCAGTCACTGCAAGACAGAGTCCTACTATTACTGATCCTTTGAGAAGAGAGACAGAAAGAGAGAGAGAGAGAGAGAGAGAGAGAGAGAGAGAGAGAGAGAGAGAGAGAGACAGGGGGAGAGGAGAAAAAGGAAAAAGAAAAAGTACTGTAAGACCTATAAATAGGTTGTGTAGGAGCTATATTGGTCATATCTGTCAGATGATTTCAGTTAGTGAAAAGAAATAAGATTTTAAGCTGAACTAAGTACAAAATCTTACTTTTGCAATGAACAAGAAGAATCAACAACAAACATTAAATGGTTTGTTACTTGCCCTATGTGTGCTAAGATAGACTTCAGCAGACCACCGTGAGGCACAATTAGGGAAATAAGCGGGTTTGAAGATGAATGAATGAATGAATGGATGAATTTCATGAACTCCAGTTTACTCTCACCGTCCAAAAACAGCTACATTAGGAATGAATAAATGAATGAATTATAATAATACATAGATTATGTTAAGAGATCTTCTCTTGCTCCCCATGCTTGCATTGATTTCCTCCTGGTACTCCAGTTTCCTCCTACCGTCCAAAAACATCTACATTAGGAATGAATGAATACATTATAATAATACAAAGATTATGTTAAAGTATAACAAAACCAACCAAATTTAGATCAATTTTATTAATAAAAAAGTTCAAGTTTTTTAGTTCTACCGAATAAGGCAAAAACAAAGACAGATAAATATTGATTAGAAGTAAACCAATGCTAATACCAAAAGAAATAACCTGTTTTTACCACTGAGAGCACAAGAGGTTGTGCCTATTCTAACACCCCCTCGTTGTCTTTGATTTCTCTATATTAGGCAAGGATACATTAGCCAATGACCAAAGTTAGGCCAAGGGCAGAAGAAAAGTATTAAATAAAAAAGAGCTCATGCTCGGGAGAAGGATGGATCCTGTGATAGAGCTCATTTAGAAATTTTACCTAGAGGAAGGACAAAAAGGATGAACAGATACACTGCCTGGCCAAAAAAAGTTACCACCTGAATTTAACTAAGCAGATCTGGGGTTGCTGCAGTTGGTCAGGTTTAGGTTCAGCAACAGTATGTGCTCTAAGAATAAGGTCAGCTGACTACCTAAATATGCCTAATGACTAGGTTATTCCATCAATAGATTTGTTCTTCTCTAAAGGCACAAGCATACAGTATTCCAAGATGATAAATCCAGGATTCATCAGACTTAAATTGTGAATGAGTGGTTCAGGGAGCATGAGACATCGCTTTCACATATGGATTGGCCATCACAGAGTCCAGACCTTAACTACATAGAAAATGTTGGGGATGAGATGGAGAAGGTTTTGAGCAGCAGTCAGATTCTACCATCATCAATGCAAGATAGCGAAAAATTAATGCAACATTGGATGGAGATTTGTGTAGCAGGTGTTTAATATATAAAAATAAATGTCAAAAGTTCAAGTTCAAGTTGCATATTAGATTGTGATACTTATTTTGAACAAGACATTACTAGTGCCTTATGAATTATAATTATAAAAGCTCATGCAGTGAACAGATGAAGACTGATAAAGGCTGATGTGGACACTGTACATTCATTCATTCATTCATTCATTCATTCATTCATTCATCTTCATGCCCGCTTATTCTCGAATCCGGGGTCACGGGGGTCTGCTGCGTCTATCCCAGCACACATAGGGCGAGAGGCAAGGGGTACACCCTGGACGGGTCGCCAGTCCATCACAAACACACTGTACAGACTGTCTCTATTATTTCTTTGTGTTTGAGCCAAGATGTGACCAAGGCACATTCAGCCAAGTAAAGATTCTTGGAATATTTGGTTCAAGGCCATTTAAAAAGTGTGCTGAGGGACAGCAGTCAACTTCATATGCTTCAAGGCAGATACCCCAGTACAGTTCTCAATTACTCTCAGGATTTGACTTTTGTAACAAAAATAAAATGGACTTGATTTGATTGACAGATTCCAATTATTCATCCAGGAACTAAAATGTCTAGCCAAACTCAGTGGGAGAATTTTTTATTTAAGAAAAAACTTTTCAACTACCATATTCTTTATAAAAAGATCTTTAGACCTTTTGCTATGTTGTCATGTCACATGCAAGATGTCAACACATGCAAGGTGAATACACTAATTATTTATTTATTTATATATATTTTTTAGTTTATTCCATTTATTTGAGCATAACAAGCTCTATGGAGCATTATTACACATACATTTATTAGTTTTTAGTTTACTGATTTAAAGTTGTAATCAGTGATGTGTGGTAAATTGTATCATTTCCATATAACCCACACATCATTAGAGGGTTTTATTCCCCTGCAATTTACCCACTTATTTCCTAATTCAAGGTTATGGGCTCTGCTCTCTAAACCGCAACAGACACACCCTGGAAAAGCCGCCACTTTATCACAGGGCCACAAACACACACTTCAATTTAAAATTATCAATCAAGCTAACAAATAAGATTTTGAACCGTGGGAGGAAATCAAAGTTAAATCTAAGTAAACCAACAAATGCACAGGGAGACATGCAAACTTTACAGAAAAAGGCCCCTGCCAAGGAAAAAAACTGTGCCTTTACATATGCTTGACACAATTAATTAAAAGATTGTATTTTTAAAAGATTGTTTACATCAATTGGTGATTCTAAATTGCCTATATGGGTGAATGTGTGTGGAAGGTTGTTTGTCCATGTGTGGCACTGTGGTGAACTAGCAAACTATCCAGGGTGTACCCCTGGCTCTCGCTCTATATGCGCAGGGATAGGCACCAGCAGACCCCCGTGACCCTGAATTAGGGAATAAGCTGAAGATGAATGAATGAATAAATGAATGAATAAATGAATGAATGAATGATTGAATGAATGTTTTTTAAAAAGCGTCATGGTGGTGTAGTGGTTAGCATGGTCTCCACACAACAAGAAGGCCCCGGATTTGATTCTTGGGCCAGGAATCTTTCTGTGCAGAGTTTGAATGCTTGCGTGGGTTTCCTCCAACAGTACAAGAACATGCGTACAGGACGATTGGTGATTCTAAATTGTCCATAGGAGTGAATGTGTGTGTGAGTGTGAATGGTTGTTTGTCTATGTGTTGCCCTGCGATGGACTGGCAACCCGTCTAGGGTGTACCCCCGCCTCTTGCCTGCTATGTGAGCTGGGATAGGCACCAGCAGACCCCGTAACCCCGAATTAGGGAATAAGCGGATAAAAGGATGAATGAATGAATAAATGAATGAATGAATGAATGTTTTTAAACATTTAACTAGTATTAGCTGAGTTCATGTGGAAATTTTGTTATTTGTCATCTAACATTTGGAAAAATGAGTTCAACCAGAGGGCGACGTAGTGGTTAGCAAGTTTGCCTCAGAAGAAGAAGATCCCAGGTTTGATTCCCATGCTGGAGATCTTCTCTTTCTCCCCACGCCTGCATGGACATCCTCCGGGTACTCCAGTTTCCTCCCACCATCCGAAAACATCTTCATTAGGTTGACTGGTAAGTCAAAATTGCCCATAGGAGTGAATGCGTGTGTGAGTGGTTGTTCACCTGTGTGTGCCCTGCGATGGACTGGCGGGTAAGAAGATGAGTTCAATGAATGAGTTTATCTACTAGAAGTAGATAAACTTACTGTAGGTTTATGATTTCTCTCTTGATACAGATTCAGGTAATGTAGATTTTTGCCTCTAGGCAACAAAACGCTTCCTTTCAGAGCTGGTTAGAAATATAACTGATTATTTTCTTGATTATAATAAGCGTTATGGGAATGGCAATCATTAAGTTCTGTGTGAGTCATAAGAATCCATCTCAGGGTTTTTACATGGTCTATATAAGTATACATGGTCATAAAGATATAATTATGTTTCTAACAAGCATAGCAAGCTTCTCGCTATAGTGGTGTAACCATGGAGACCATGAGTCATATAAAAGAAGGCCACTGAATGGCCAGCTAAGAATTGTAAAAAGATAAAAGGAATAATGCCTATTGCTTTTTTTGTGGGTGCGAGTGAAGTGTGCTACAGTACAGCTTAGGAGTGTCAATAGATCTGTTCAGGTCAAGAGAACTGTAATAATGAAGGAAAAAAATCTATTAAACTTTAAAACAGCCTGCTTAGTAGTTATGAAATAAATTTCCTCAAATCACATGTAAAGCTTTACCATATCCTTATACAGATCCGTTGAAATACCACGTGACATTGAATTTCCTTTCAGCAGAAATAGTTTTATAAATTCATTTAGAAAAGTAGTGAAAATGCAACACCGCCATCTAGTGTACAGAAATATTACAAGTATACTAACTGTAATAAAGAAAAAACAACTAGCTGGAATATTCATTCATTCATTCATTCATTCATTCATTCATTCATTCATTCATTCATTCATTCATTCATTCATTCGTTCGTTTATTCATCATCATCATCATCATCATCATCTTCAAACCAACTTATTCCCTAATTCAGAGTCACGGGAATCTGCTGGAACCTATCCTAGCGAACATATGCAAAAATCAGGGGTACATTCTGGATAGGTCACCAGTCCATCGCAGGGCCACATATAGGCAAACAACCACTCCCACACAAATTCACTCCTATGAACAATTTAGAATCACCAATCAACCTAATGTAGATGTTTTTAGACTGTGGGAGGAAACCCACATAAACGAGGGGAGAACATCTAAACTCCACACAGAAAAACCTACAACCTGGGAATTGAACCTTGGAACTTCTTGCTGTGAATCAACTGTGCTAACTACAATGCCAACGCGTCGCCCACAAGCAGGAATATATGTACAAATATATATATGTATACAATGTATATCAACTTTATATATATTATAATATATAAAACTAACTATTTTTTTTAACTGTTATTCCTATGTTTTTAAAAGGGTAGTTAGTTTTATTGAATTCAGGTGGTTTTTGGGAATGTAGTTTACTTGTAAAGCATCACTATAAATAAATATAAATAGGTTTGTTAATTAATAGATTAACAAATAAATAAAGATTGATGGTATAGGACCTTAAAATGTCTATCCAGATGAACCAATGATCTCTTTTTCAGTTTTATATGCGAAAAAAAGGAGATTTGGAGTTGCAGTAATGTCAAAGTGCAGTCTCATCACATTGCTCAGCTGGGTTAGAGGTAGAGCAGCGAGGACTAATTAAGATGACTGAAGATTAATCCCTATGACACACAGTCTCCAGTGTCCTGACCCATTTTCACTTTTGTTTATTATACCTATATATTATATAGACATACAAGTAATTTTTAATAGAAACTTGACAATCAAATCCATGTATCTTTTTTTTTTTTTTAGCCTTATGCTCTGTCCTATAAAAACCTTTGGAGAGTTCAGGCACTAATGAAAGGTCAGGAGGTCTGATTAGTTGTGGGTCTTTCAGTGTATCCTAAAAGTGGGATTGTGGCCAGGACTCTGTGTGAGCCACTCCAGTTTATTCACTCCACAACAGTCGTTTTCAAGAGGCTTATCTGCTATAGGCACAATGGCATTTTCATACTAGAAGAGTATTTGGATCACTTATGTCCAGAGAAATGGGCATTGCAGTAGCATAGTCCTTAGCACGATCACCTCACATCAAGACAATGGGCAAGGGCTTTCTGTGCAGAATTTGCATGTTCTCTTCTTACCTGTGTTTTCTCTGGGTAATCCAGTTTTCTATTTAAAAAAAAATTAATCATTCATTCATCTTCTAACCCGCTTATTCTTTAATTCGGGGTCACAAAGTTTGCTGGATCCTTTCCCAATGGACATAGAGTGAAAGACTATTACTTTTCCTAATGAGCCATAATATTATTAGAGAGTTCTAGCACTGTGGTTGATATTTTTAAAGATGCCCAATAAGTCCAAATGTTTTGTAAACAGGAGCATGTTGGAACAGTGTTTCTTATTCTCTTCACTATTACATCTTTCACTAAGGAAAAATCAAAATGTTACAGAAAGCCAATTTATTTTGTCACATTAATAATAATACATAGTACAACATAAAGTGAAATGTGTTTCTTCGCATATCCCATCTTAGCAAGTTGGGAGTCAGAGCGCAGGGTAAGCTATTGTACAGCACCCCCTGGAACAGGAAGACTTAACACAAGGCTCAAGAACCCATACTTTATATAAAATGTTTGGGGAAACACACTAATGGTTGTGCTGGTAATATGTCCACATATAATCTTCATAGAACAATAAATATCCTGTTCTGCATTCGGCATTTGCACACAATTCCGCCCAATATTGTGCTTATGTCATTGCTGCTAATATTATTGCTGTAAACAGGTAGTGACTTTTTGTACAACAAAATACAATAAAACCATCACTTATTCATTCATCTTCTAAGTGGTTTTCCCTAATTCAGAATAACGGAGGTTTGCTGAAGCCTACAGGAATACACATAGAGAAGGGTTACAACCTAGACAGTTCATGACAAGGCCACACATAGACAAAAACCACATACACTCATACCTATGATATTAAGAATTATTTTATAACATTCATTCATTCATTCATTCATTCATTTATTCATTCATTCATCTTCTTACCCACTTATTCCCGAATTCAGGGTCACGGGGGTCTGCTGCGCCTATCCCAGCACACATAGGCGGGGTTACACCCTAGATGGGGGGGGGGAGTACCAGGAGGAAACCCACATCGCTGCCCTATATTTTATAATATAAATTTTATAAAATAATTATATATTCCGGGTTGGCGTGGTGGCTTCCAGATTCAATTCTCAGTCTGTGAGAAACAGGCGGGTATGTAGGTCCGTCAGGTTACTCTATGAGTTTTTCTTTGTTAAATATGCGATAAATCATGGTAATATGAGGACACGCTCACCTGTGTCACAAACTGTGACTGTGGTACAAACTTGCTTGGTAATAGTGAAGAAATAGTGAGGTATCTCAAACTACACTGCTTATTCTGTTCTTCTTCTTCTTCTTCTTCTTCTTCTTCTTCTTCTTCTTCTTTTTCTTCTTCTTCTCCTTAGAGCTGCTCTTGTCAGGGGTCGCCACAGCAGATCACTCTTCTCCACACTACCCTGTCCTCTACATCTGCCTGTTTCACCCCAACTACATTTCTACCCTTCCCTAACCAAATCCATAAATCCCCTCCTTGGTCTTCCTCTTTCCCTCCTGCCCGGCAAATCCATCCTCAGCATTCTTATATCAATATACTGCATGTCCTTCCTCTACACATGTCCAAACCATCTCAACCTAGCCTCCCTCACCTTGTCTCAAAAACATCCTACATGCGCCGTCCCTCTAAAAAACTCTATTCTAATCCTGTCCATCCTCGTCACTCCCAATGAAAATCTTAACATCTTCAACTCTGCCACCTTCAGCGCCTCCTTCTGTCTTTTTGACAACGCCACATGTACTCTGTCTTACTCCTACTTACTTTCATTCGCTTTGTGAACCTGTCAACTTGTCCATCATCCCTGCAAACAAGAAATGTTCTTTGATTCTTGATGCAATCTCAACTTCACCTTGAACCTTGATTCCTACCGCACATTTTACTGTTGTCACACTGTCCTTATACATGTAATGCACCAACATCACAAACTTCTCTGCAACACCTGACTTCCTCATACAATACTGCAATTCCTCTCTTGAAACCCTGTTGTACGCAAAATCTACCACCATCCTCCTACAATGTTCCTTGCCTTACTCCCTTTCTACCTGGTCTCCTATTCACCTTTCTTCGCTCCATCATGTCAGCTAACTCTCTCTTTACCATTCATAGTACCGTCATTTAAAGTACCCACCCTATCCTTCACTCTCCTACACTTCTCCCTTCCCTGCCGTCTCTGTAGACGTCTTCCTCCTCTCCTTCTCCTCCTTTGGCCAATAATAGCCCAATTTCCACTGGTACCCTGTCGTTGTTAACCCGGGCCTCAATCAATCCGGTAAAAAATTCTTGTTGTTGTGATCCGCATATTTGATTTAGCGTGTTTTACGCTGGATGCCCTTCCTAACGCAACCCTCCCCATTTATCCAAGCTTGGGACCATCACTAAGAATGCACTGGCTTGTGCAACCCTAATGGTTATGGTACCTTATAAAACATGTTTCAATCTAAAATTAAGCTTGTCTTGCTTTACACTGGAATTGAAATTACACTTAAAAACCAGGCTTATGTGGGACCAGTAAACTTCAGATTATATCCTTAGACAGTTAAACACTGTGTTTAAAGCACTGTGTAAATATAACAAATAGACTTACACTGTATGAATGTATAATTGACAAAGTGAGCTTTATTTATAAAACTATTCTTAAGCAAAACAGTAAACTCATTACATGCGTAAAAGAAAATGTTTTTTCGATTATATACAGCAGATGGCGCCCGAAAACAAAAAGCCCTTGGAGTGTCTACAAGCTGAGAGTGGGCGTGTAAGACGTGTGTTTCTCTCCCTATGCGTTGGGGAGAGAGAGAGAGAGAGAGAGAGAGAGAGAGAGAGAGAGAGAGAGAGAGAGAGAGAGAGAGAGAGACTTGTTCACCGGATTACTGGCCTTCGCTACGGTTGTGTGATGCTGTGGGGGTTAGTATTGGTCCTACATGGCGGGTTTAGCTTTATTCAGCGATAGGATGGAGACATGACCAGGGATGCAAGAGGAATAGACTAAGATCTTTTTGGAGGTTGAGGAGGAGCAGAAGGAGGACCGAGCTCTTCCCGGCACTCTCAGGTTGCAGCTGCAGGTTTAAACGGACCACAGGCACAGCGTTGGCAGTCTCAATATGAGAGTCTCCTGATTCGGATCCAAGCAATTTTCTGCAGAGAGCCTGCAAAGCGGTTTGTGTCTTGTTTTCCCAGTTCGGCAGTAACGGGGCGCTTCTGTGCGCCACTGAGTTTAGTGAAGGTGATGGAGAAGCCGGTCCAAGCCCAACTGCAATCAAGTGCCGCCAAGAGTTTGGAAAGCGGTCCGGAGGATTTATCCAAAGTCACGGATCAGGAGCTCCTAAAATGGGGCAAAGAGGAGCTGGTGCGACGACTGCGCAAAGCCGAGGCCGAAAGGATGAGCGCCATAGTGGAACACGGAAATCTGATCCGAGAGGTGAACCGCAGGCTCCAGCAGCACCTGAATGAAATTCGGGGACTAAAGGTAAAACGCTGTAACTGGTAATATGCACCATTAATCCTCACATTGTCGCAACGTACCACATTTTATTGTGAAAAAACTTTTTTTTCCCACCACATCAGCTTAAAAACCCTTATGATGACAGTATAGATAGATGCGCAGAGAAAAACCCACAGTTAACGCCTAGGATGTTCTAATGAACTAGTACAATGCTATACTAAAGCATCATAAAGCAAATCAAGATATGGATTTAAATACACTATTTTTGTTTAGATGAAGATTATTTTCCTTTTCTTTCTCTGCAAAGAAGTTTTCTGACTAGAAAAGATGCATTGCTGAGAAGAGATGAGTCAATGGCTGGATCAGATTACTTAGCATTCCAGAGATGCAGGACATAGATGTTTGAAAGGTAGCAGCTCAGTTGGAACACCAGGGACCACAACGTTCATAGATGCTGGCCTAACATAGAGGTCAATTGTTCTTTCAAAGCCATTATGTGCCTTTCATTGCTTGTTTGTAAATGTTGCAGTATAGTCTCTTTATACTGTATGTCCCCACCCAGCCTAGAACATTTACCACTGTACCAAAGAGGGAAATCATTTTACTGTGTGAAATGAGAGCAAAAGTGTATATGGTATTGCGTGTTATTAGTTGCTTGCATTTTAATAAAATAATAGTGAACTCAAATAGTGAAAAAAAAGAGCTACTGCTGCTACAAGCTCTGAAGCAATTCATGCAATTCTTTTTCTTGTCCTTGTAATGCTAACTTTGATTTTAAGGTCACTATCAATCATGGGTCAGTTTTTTTGTAGTTATTCTTATATTATGTTGTGCTTTTTCGTATACTTAAGAATAAAGAATAGCAGAATGTTAATTTTGCTGTTCAGTATGTAATGCCTGTATCTCGCCTCCTGACTATTGCAATATAGTTTTGATGCTCACAATAGCTTTAGCATCACACAAGGATTGCCCTTTATGTAAATGATTAGTCATTCTAGTTCTTGTTATTGTAGGAGGTGAATCAGAAACTTCAGGAGGATAACCAGGAGTTGCGTGACCTTTGCTGCTTCTTGGACGATGACCGACAAAAGGGGAAGAAGGTATCAAGGGAGTGGCAGCGCCTTGGTCGCTACAGTGCAGGCATTATGCGTAAAGAGGTGACCCTGTACCTGCAGAAGCTGAAGGAGCTAGAGCAGAAGCAGGAGGAGGTGCTAAAAGAAAACCTTGAGCTGAGGGAGCTGTGTCTTATGCTGGATGAGGAAAAGGGCTCTGGAGGCACAGGGATCTCAGTAACCATTGGAGGTCCAGCAGGCTGCAGGAACTCTATTGACAGTCAGAGCAGTCTTTCACATGCCAGCGTGCCTGGGCCAGGGCTGCTGAGGGACGTTGGGGATGGGAGTAGTACTTCTAGTGCAGGCAGCACAGACAGCCCTGATCATCTGACACACAAACAGCAGCTGCTGGCAGGTCCAGTCGGAGGCAGTCTTGAGCATGTCCACAAGCCCCGGGTCATGGAGGAAATGCCAATTCCAGAGCACCTCAGCCGCAGAAGAAGCACAAGTCCAGAGTATGCTGCCCACACCTTTCCTCAAGTGTGCCGACCTCGTTGTGGCTCTTTCTCTAGTCCTGACCACAAGGGTATGCGAGGTCTTAGCCCAGAAAAGCTTGGCAAGCGAGGCAATCCAGAGCAGTTTTTAAAGCACTTGCCAGTGTCTTCCCAGCCCCCTGGAAGCCCTGACCTCTTTCACAAACACAGAACAAGCATTAGCAGTTTATGTGGCAGTCCAGAACCTAAACAGGTTCTGTCAGGAACTCCTGAACATCTACAGAAGAGTCGCGTGATTGCAGGAAGCCCTGAGATGCTGAGGCACCAGTACATTAGCAGTCCAGATCATGGCAAATTTGGCAGTCCTGGGCGCGAAGTGGCACAAAGGAGGTCAGCAGCAGAGGAGCTGTCCCCCCATCAACGGAGCATCTACAGTGGTATGAACGGTGGGTCTGACTGGAGCCTGCTGTAGCACCCACACATGGTCTCCATGAATGGAATCAGTTTCAAAATAGAATGCCCTATAGCCAGGCATATAAGTCATCTTACACATTATGCAATGGTCCGCATTTAATTTCTGCATTTAGTTTTTGCTCACTCAGCTCACATGGGGGCCTTGAGCACATAGAACAGGGCTGGTAAAGGTCGGTGGTGTCCAGTCATGGTTCTCAAGGGCCATGATTTGAACAGGCTTTAGCTGCTACAAGTGCTAATATTTCTTCAAAGCCTTTTATACGCTGGAGCAGAACAGTGGGAACTATAACAATTTATGAACCTTAAAGTACAGAGGCACAACAAAAACTTGAGGACAATACAATCCAGCAGGACCAGGAGTGGACACCACTGGTTTTGCCATATGTTTTCAGGTGAGTGGCGCGGCAAATTGAAGACTGTTGCAGAAATAGTGCTTCAGCCGTTGCAGTAATAAGAAACAGGGACCTACATGAACTCTTTTTTATTCTTTAACCTGCTTAATTTTATACCATTTTATATAGAATTTCATACAGCAAATTTTTTCTAAAAGCCATAACTCGATACTTTGTTTGGAAATTTCTATAAAATAATAAGTATTATCATGCTACATACTGGCTAAATATTAAATATTACACATTACATAAGCTATCCAAGCTTTGCTGCACACATCCAGTAATACAGTGTTCCCTCACCACTTGGCTCTTCATGCTTTGCGGCTTCAGTGTTTGGCGGATCAGCAGCAGCCACATTGTGGAAAGGAGCGTTGTTTCTTGTTGATGCGTGAGAGAGAGAGAAGGATCCCTGCATGTCAACCAAAGAGATGACTCTTTGAGTACTGTACATACCACGGGCTTTCATAAAGGCGCGTGATTGATTTCCGGTGTGACATCGACCAATAAGAGTACGAGTGGATTACATATTTAAAACATTCTTGTACAGTACCCGCATACACAAAAATTCCTAGGGGCAAATACTACTTCGCGTTTTTTCAGCTTTCGCTGAAGGTTCTGGTTCCCATTAACCGCGAAAAACGAGGGATCACTGTACTTAACACAGTAAATGAATGAATGAATGAATACACAACAGAATCCATTCAGTTTCACTGTTTATTATGGCCATTGCCCAAACTGGCATAGCAGCTGTTTTGAATGTAGCTCCAGGGTTTGGAGTTCCCTGTGGTATTGGAATACATATGGAGTATATGGTTTCCTTAAAAAACATTAATTGTAGACTGGCATCTGGTTTTGAATTGTGTGTGATATTTTGCCCTGCTATTGGATGGGACTCATGGATAAATGGATAAATGGACGGCTGCAAGCTGTACTTGATGTATTTGGTTTTTCCCTTTAATTAAGTTGTCAGTAAATAGAAAACAAATGTTTATTGCTTTTTCACATAAGCATACAAAGGTTTGAATTATGTTTTTCCAAACCTGATAGCAGTGGAATGCAAAAAGTGGCGTAAATAATTCGAAACATTATCAGAAGCGTTAGTCGTGCTACATGACCGAAATGTAATTCACACCGTTTATACTATATTGTAATGTGACTACCCATTACTGACAAAATCACATTAAGGTATGAATCAGTTTCCTGTGTGCTGCCGCTGAATGATCTGCGCCTTTATCTTGATTTGCCTTTGTCTCTTACTAAATAGAATAATGAATGTGTGCAAGGAAAAAAATATCAGCTGTTTGTTAGTGTGTGGCAGCCATTCTCTCCAGTAGGTGGCTGCTAATGATTTTCTGAGCATGGAAAGTACTGATTTGTAGACCTAGCCAAGACCATGGGACACTTCCTGAAGCAATGCTATTTACCTTACGACGCATTTCAGAGACAAATAACGTCTGTTAATAAACACCTGATTGCATTTAGCTGTAAGACATGCTCGGAAGTCCCACATGCTTGGCATAGACAGCTATCTCTAATATCTAATAAACTTTGATGGAAGGTCATTTTGATTTGATCTAAAAATAAATATTACATTTTTGAACAGAAACATAAGCAAGGGTATTTTTAAAAACTTTCCTGCTTTAACTGGATTAAAGAGAAGTATACATATAGAAGTATACAAATAGTCCATAGGAGTGAATGTGTGTGTGAATGGTTGTTTGTCTATGTGTTGCCCTGAGATGGACTGGCAACCCATCCAGGGTGTAAGAAGATGAATGAATGAATGATCTATATTTTATAGATGGAAAATTATACTGAATATCCACATTTATATGTTTTGCTATTTAACCTTTAGTCTTATACATAAAGTCAAGACTCAAAACCTCCACTTGAACTTTGATGAATAATGTTTTCTTGGAGCTCAGGGACTTCATTGTCATGCTGAGATTTGGTTTTCATTCATTCATTCATTCATTCATTCATTCATTAATTCATTCATTAATTCATTCATTCATTCATTCATTCATTCATTCATTCATTCATTCATTCATTCATTCTTCTTACCCACTTATTCCCTGATATTGAAGATATTGATATATGAAAGTCTCCTTAGAAAGTTTCATACATTTTGGGTAAAGTGTCTACGAATTTTTGAATTTTAAATTTATCTCCGGTTTTGCTGTCTATACTACACATAATTTTTAAAAAATATCTTGAAATAATGATCCCAATGATTACAAACAGCAAACCTTTACATACAGTACAGTATATTCAAATATTTGTTAATTTATTTTGGCCTTAGTTTATACCAACTGTATTATGCAGCATCATAATGATGCCAAGACCAACCAGGCAATCATGACCTATTTATTCAGAATTGATTAGGATTGCAGTTGTAGGCTTCACTAGGCTGGACTCAGTGTTATTGCAGCTTTCTGGGATTGTCAGGCCTAGTGATTCTTATTGTAGGCTAATCAACTGTAATCACTGTTTCAAAATCAAAAATCAGATTTGCTGTTGTATAATGGTATTTATAACTGCTTAGATCATCTCTTTAATGTATCTCCCATTCACTGTTCTCTGAGTCCCAGGGAGAACAAGAGACTGAGCTGCATCTTTCTCATTCTCACAGAGGACAATTCTGTGACCTTGACTACTCTCCAGCTACATATACCGGTGCAAAACAGAACTACATTTCAATGGGCTTTAGATCTTGCTCAGACTCTTTCCTCTGTCAAACCAGTTAACTGTCTTTCAGGCTAAAGTCTAAATAATAAATTATGCTATATATCTGCAAGATTTTGCATTGATAGTATTCAATTCAGTTCAGGTTTATTTATATAGTGCTTTTACCAATTAATATTTTCTCAAATCAGTTCACAGAACGTAAGTAACAATACAAAAGAACATAACTAATGTTAAAATAATCCCTAGTGAGGAAGCATTGGGCGAATACAATTGTGTAAGACTAAACTTTGTTAGATTGTACCAACTTGAGAGGAACCAGACTCAAACATACAGTTACAGTTAGACATTTGGCTGAGGCTCTTATCCAGAGCAATTGTGGGTTAAGGGCTTTGCTCAAGGGCCCACAGTAGTTTCTTGGTGGAGGTGGGAATCGAACCCAGGTCTTTCTGGTGTTAGTCCAACACTTTAACTACTAGGCTACCACTTCCTGAAATGTTTTACAAAACATGACAGATGGCGGATGGCGGGTAATGTAGTGGATACCACGGTCGCCTCACAACAAGAAGTTCCCTGTTTCGATTCCGGCGGGGATCTTTCTGTGAGGAGTTCCTCCCACAGTCCAAAAACATGCAGATTAGGTCGATTGGTGAATCTAAATTGTCCATAGGAGTGAATGTATGTGTGAGTGTTCGTTTGCCTGTGTGTGCTCTGTGATGGACTGGCAACCCGTCTGGGTTGTGCCCCTTCTTCTCGCCTTTGTGCGCTTGGATGTGCGCAGACCCCCGTGGCTCCGAATTAGGGAATAGGCAGGTGAGAAGATGAATGAATGAATTAATGAATGACAGATGGCCATCCCTGATAGCCAGTTGACATGACATTACATTTCACTTGAAAGCACTAAGGTAGGATTTCTTCATATAATCTGTGTGACCCCGAATTAGGGAATAAACAGGTAAGAAGTAAGAAGTTTGTCCCATCACTTCTTATTAGGTGAGCCTTCTCTTTGTTGTTGTCAGTCTCTTTAAATCAGCTGATGAAATCCTTTCAGGGTGTATTGTATTGCCAGCATAGCTTAGTTGCCAGAAGAATTGTTTTCTTGTATTAAATTAAATTTAGCTATCTTTTACCTCCCAGGCCAATTATTGATTTTGAAAGTATTTTTATTTTAGTTCAAACCATTTTGTCTGTTGTTTATTTGAAATTCAGAATGATTTATTTGGTTTTCTCTTTCCTTTTTCCAAGTTTGCATGTGATCTAGGTGTTGTACCTTAATAAAATGCCAATATGCCGTGTGGAGAATAAGTCTTATAAAAGAAACTCATAAAGAATGGATGTCAGTGTTCATTGATTATTTATAAGCTTAGGAGTAAATGTTTGACTCAAGGCCTTTCTTGCTTCATTATAAGGAACAGTTACCCTCATCAATTCCTGCAAAATGATAATAGCTGAAGATGTTGATATTCAATTCAATTCAATTCAATTCAATTCAATTTTATTTGTATAGCGCTTTTTACAATAGTTATTGCCTCAAAGCAG
>JAOTRA010000032.1:9832618-9847423 GCA_026260255.1 Pseudolaguvia tuberculata
GTGTGTGTGTGTGTGTGTGTGTGTGTGTGTGTGTGTGTGTGTGTGTGTGTGTGTGTGTGGCCCTATGATGGACTGGCGAAACATTCTGAGATTATATAGACACACTAAATAATGTGGCTGTGTCAAATACTGCGAGAGAAATACAAAACAGAGGTTAAAACAATGTTTTAATCATCGATTGACGTCGATTCCAGCCAATAGTGCTTTTAGGTTGCTGCACTCGCCCGCCTTTGCAAAAGAATGATTGGTAGTTGACAAATGAACGCGCACAATTCCTGAATTACGATTGGTTGTAATATTATAAACAGCTTAGCGAGAGTGTCCTAACACCAAGGAAGTTCCGGAAGTTAAAACAACTGCTCAAGTTAGTTGGCGGACGAAAAATATGAGTTTTCAAATTCTTGTCTTTTGTTTATATGCGCTAAATACGTCTGTCTAACATTAGTTTAATATTAGCTAGTAAATAATGGCTTGTTTAATAATCTAGCTCTGTGAAAATATAAGCGAACTATTAGCTTAGTTAGCAACCCTGGCTATATTCCTCCTAGATTTAGTTTTCTCAGTTTTAATTAGAACATTTAGTTTCAGTTTCAGTTTGTGAAAATTATCGAATGGAAATTTTTTTAATTCTCATTATCTGGTTTGGTTGTTTTCACTAAAACGACATGTCAATATAACTTTACTGTTCATTAATGGCTCCTAAGAAAAACACATTACCCTGTCCGTTGCCTGAAGGTTGGATAGTAACAGACACAGAAAAGAGAAAGTGGCGCCTCGGAAAGATAATCGGTGAAGGAGGATTCGGGCTAATTTACACGGGTAATTTAGTAACTTATGACTTTAACCTGCTTCCGTGCTGATTAAATGTTACATGTTTGTAAAATATTGAATGTTAAAGAATAATTATGTATTTTATTTGTCCAATCTAATTATTCAACTAAGTGTTCTAAAAATATAAATAAAAACGGACTGACAAGGTAACTGATAGAAACCCAGACTAACAGAAAGTTAGTTCACTCTCTCATTCATTCATTTTCTTACCCACTTATTCATTAATTCGGGTTCACAGGGGTCTGCTGGGGCCTATCCCACTGCACATATAATGGCATTGGTAAACACCGGACAGGTCGCCAGTCCATCACAGGGCCACACATAATCCAACAACTACATTCACACACACATTCATACATATGGACAATTTAGACTCACCAATCGACCTAATGTACATGTTTTTGGAAAACATATTGATTAAATAATTCACAAATAGGCTGATCGACAGACATGATTAACAGACTGAGTAAATATTAACATACAAGATTTCTTTAAGATTTACCTTTAATACAAAAAAATGTTAGCTTTTCATGAACATAAGCTACTAAATAACATACCTTTGTTCGATTCTCACATTTATTAGAAATGAAAAGTAATGCAGGTGTCAAGTTAAATAAAGTTTCTTCTAATTTACAGCGTCAGACCGTGTGGAATTTCCTGTCACCGAGGCTACAGATTATGTGATTAAAGTTGTAAGTACAGTTTTAAAAACATGTTCTAAACACTGAAATATTATTATTGTTTTTCTTTGGGTTGGAATGATTTACAGTAAAATTCCATAGCATATCCTCTATCATTGCAGTATTAAAAAATCGACACAATAAAAATATATGTTGCTTATAAGAACTGGACTTTTCTTATCAGGAATATCACGAAAATGGACCACTGTTCTCCGAGCTGAAGTTTTATCAAAGAGCAGCAAAGGCTGAGAGCAGTAAGTACTTTTAATTTATTTGTATTTACAAACTGTGAAAGTTAAAGATGATTTGGAGGAAATGGTGGACATAGTGCAGATGTTAAGGTGTTAGACTGTTAATTGGAAGATCTGGGTTTAATTTCCTGGGCAAGGCCTTTAACCCATAATTTCTCATTCATTCAACTTTTCATTTATTCATCTTCTTACCCGCTTATTCCCAAATCCGGGCTTATTCAGAAATCAGCACACATAGGGCGAGAGGCAGGGGTACACCCTGGACGAGTCGCCAGTCCATCACAGGGCAACACATAGACAAACAACCATTCACACACACATTCACTTCTATGGACAATTTACAATCACCAATCCACATAATCTGCATGTTTTTGGACTGTGGAAGGAAACCGGAGCACCCGGAGGAAATCCACACAAGCGCGGGGAAAACATGCAAACTCCACACAGAAAGATCCTGGCCCGGGATTCAAAAAATATGAATGTACTGTAAGTTGCTTTTGATCAAGGGCATCTGACAACTGGAAAAAATGAAAAGATGGGATTGTATTAGTACCGGCATACACATTTGTCTTCCACATTTAGGAAATCAAGTTAGTGCAAACTCTATTTGAAGGCTTGTATTGGGCGATGATAAAATGAAAGAATAAAGAGGTGTCCTCTTGTGAGCGTTGTGAAATGAAAGTGCTGCAGACCACTTTATGGCAGAGTTCTCACACTTGAAGTACATGTCACGGTTGAAGAGGCTATGGGTTTAAATTAGCCTTACTGAACGAATTAATAAGCCAAAACAAACACACACATCTGTGGTTATTATTACAAGCCCTCCCTTGTTGTGGATTGACCCAATTGCAGATAAAGATGATTTTGCCAAATAAGTTTATGGCCAGCTGTCGGTCTGGTGTATAAGTGGTCAAACTGTGTGTCACAAAGGCACAGAAATGCGTGTCTATGAAACATAATTAGCACATTTGATTTGCAATCCATTAACATGTCAAGCTTATTCAAATGTTTTAGTTCGCAAATGGAAGAAAGGAAAAAAGCTAGACTTTTTGGGGATCCCAAAGTACTGGGGCTCTGGACTCTCGGAATATCGAGAAAAAAGGTAAGATTTAGACAGATAAAATGATAACATTTTAACAGATAACATTAAAAACATAATGTTTGTATTTACTCCTGCTGGCTTTATGGGTATTTTGTTTCCATAAACAGATACAGGTTCATGGTGTTGGACCGCCTGGGCACTGACTTGCAGCAGTTGTTGGAAAATGGTGAACTACTGAAGAAGCAGACAGTGCTGCAGTTGGGTTACCTCATGGTAAGTCATCGTCATTGTGTGGGGTCATTGTGTGTGTCATGTCACCATATTTTATAATTGGTAAATTTATTTCTGCAAACTATAAGCAGTATAATACATAATAATAATTATTGCTATTTTCAGACAATTATCTGGAATCTATTAACACTGTTGCTGTAACATATTTAACAATGATTTTAGTAAACAGTCCTTGAGTCTACCCACACAAGTTGTTATGAGGTTCATCATGAATAGGTTAAATTATTCATCTGTTAACCTTTCTTCTGTTACTCTGTCCTCAACAGGTGGATGTCTTGGAATATATTCATGACAACGAATATGTCCATGCTGACATTAAGGCTGCCAATCTTTTGCTGGGCCACAGAGACCCAAACAATGTTAGTGAATTTTTGGCTTTATCAGCAAGTAGCCAATAAATAAAAAAAAACCAGACTGTATTCTTTTCTTTAGTCCGACTGATCTGTGCTCAATCCTTCCTCCTCTGAAAAAAACAAAAGTTAAATTGTCATTTTCTTACGGCTTGCAGGTGTACTTGGCTGACTATGGTCTGTCGTACAGATACAGTCCTAATGGAGAGCATAAAGACTACAAAGAAAACCCAAAAAAGGGACATAATGGCACAATTGAGTATACAAGTATTGATGCTCACAGAGGTGTTGGTAAGCTTGAATATCCCTTGATTTTAATTGACTTATTTCAATTATCATCAGTACACTAGTAAAGATTTGTGGTGGCCTGAGATAACATATGTTACTGCAAGTAAAATTGGAAAATTAATGAAATAATTTAATGAATATTAACAGAAATTGAGAAAACTTATTACTATAACTATTAAAGTGAGACAAATATCCTTCCAGTTTCCGTTACACTATTTTTCTCTTTGCTTCTGAAAGGCTTCTAACTAGATTTAGAGCATGCCTTTGGGTAATTTTTTACTTTGTGAAAATAGAATTAGTTGAATTGTACATTGATGGATGAGGAGTCAGTATGTCAGTTTATCATACAGGTGTTTAGGTCAGGACACTCAACTGCCTCCACTCTAATGCTTTGTGTACAGGAACATTGTCAAGCAGGCATAGAGTGTTGCCTTTTAGTTCAACTGGAGGACTAAAATAATTTTAGACATTTATGTTAAAAAATGAACAAAGGTGAGCTGGTTATTTGTTCTCAAATGTTTATCCATTCAGTGCAGTTTTCAGAAGTGTTTAAATTGAAAATAAAAATGTTCAACTTTGTTTATGTGAAGGGTTTCCTCAGGCCATCACAAATGAAGTAAAAAAGGCAGGTGCTAATAAACGAAGATAAATTTGTTGTGGTTCATTTTTATTACAGAATGTGTATGGAGTGGGTGTAATTTTCCCCTTTTTCAAGCCTAATGTATATAGAATGTGTCTAGCATATCTCCCTGCTAATTTCAGGTCAAGATATTGGAAACACATTAAGGTGTAAATTGCTTACAGTCTTTTTTCTATAGGATATTGATTGGCTGGGTCATGTATACCTAAACCAGACTTAATTCAACAATTCCCTAAATAGTCCTAGTGATAACCTGCACATTGTTTGCATTTACCATTAATTAAAGCTTTGATGTTCTGTTAGACTGGCACCCAAAACCAATATCTTTGCTTGCAAAGTGGTGTAGTCAGTAGAGCAATTCAATACTATATCCATGTTGAAATGAAGCGTCCCAGTAGCCATGTTCCTGTCGGTTTCCAGTGTATCAAAAAGAGGTATAAGATGCTGACGGTAGATTACGAATGACAATTAAAAAACATTAAGTAAAACAAGTCATTTCAGTTAATTAGCTTGACTAGTAATTGTATTTAGTTTTTAGAAAATGCTACATTGTGTAAATGATATTGCAAATGATCATGCTATCATGAAATGTGTTTTAATGGATGTCTCCATGATTATCGTGTAGAAAATGTTAGATTAAGGTTAAAACAGTCAACTCTACTGGAACAACCATATATTTGCATGTTTAGTGCTTTCCATATGGTCTTACCCCTTGTATAGGTGGCAAATGAATTAGTATTGTATAAAGCGGTGTATTACAACTGTGGGGATAGGACTAAATAATCAGACACCTCAACTCCAAAGCTTATCGACGTGACAAACCCGATTTTGATGTTACATCAGTGGATTTCTCCTCGTGAGTTGACAGCTGTTATGTAGGTCGTTAGCGTGGAGTCGCCCCCGTAGATGAATGCAGGTTGTGGAGTGTTCCTTTGCTCGTGGCCCTTGGCACCCTGTGTAGATGTTGATGTGTTACCATGGTGAGGATTGAGGAGACAGGCACTCTGCTTCCCGCTGAACTCCGTGCTAAAGGCCTAATTATCACCTGTATGGCTGAGGAGAAACGGCTGAAATTCAGAAGTAGAGGTTCAAGAGTTTGACACAGCACTTTAGGTAATTTTAATAACAATGGGCCCTAATTATGAACAACAGCCTGGTACTGATGGAAGGTGTTGTGTCTGGTTTGGAATGTCTCATTCTCACAGATGCCCTCTTTAAACCCGATTCCAATTTAGACGCCTTTCCGATATTTTAAAAACCATCCCTCAGTGCTAATAGGGAAAGCAATGTTTTTATTTGTCAAACAGTGGAGATTACAATATTGGTTCAGAGGTCAGCATGAATCACAGAGAATTCATTTACAATATTTTGTCTAAATCTTTTTTCTACTTTAGTATTTGTAAAATTACAGGAAAACTATACCAGTGTGGCCTGTTGTGCCTGACTGCAAGTTTAGCTAGCAGGTATGATCACCTAATGGGCCTGGATAGATCAATGTCAGGATCTGGGCTGAGGTTTTTTTTCTCTCTTTGATGAATGCAGTCAATAGGTAATTTCTCTGGAGAAGGACTGCAGTTACAGTATTGAGTTGATAAAGACTCCAGGCACGAACAGGCCAGCATTCTTTAATTTACCCTTATTGACAAGACAAAACTGGAGATTTTCCATGTAGGGACCCATTTAAAGTAATGTTAACCCACATATTTAACAAAGCTCCAGTTTAGCTGTAGTCACACTTATTTACTTGAAGACCTGTAACACCTTTCCTCTTTAATAGTGATACACTATTTAATATACACTTTCATATACACACACGCAGTATATGTGTAAATACATTATTTATATATCTATATCTATCTATCTATCTATATATATATATGCTGATTTATTTAAGAAAAACCGAAATATCACATGGTTCTATGTATTCAGACCTTTTGCTCAGTATTTAGTAGAAGCACACTCAATTGGGTTTAAGTCGGGGCTCTGGCTGGGCCATTCAAGAACAGAGTTGTTGTGAAATCACTTCATTATTTTAGCTGTGTGCTTAGGATCATTGTCTTGTTGGAACGCAAACTTTCGGCTCAGTCTGAGGTCCTGAGCACTCTGGAGAAGGTTTTGTCCAGGTTATCCCTGTACGTGGGTGCATTCATCTTTCCCTCGAATGGCAACTGGTCGCCTTGTTCCTGCAGCTGAAAAACACCCGCAGAGCATGATGCTACCAACCCCTATGCTTCAGTGTTGCAACTGTATTAGAAAGGTGATGAGCAGTGCCTGGTTTTCTCCATACATAGCGCCTAGAATTAAGGCCAAAATGTTCTATTTTGGTCTCATCAGACCAGAGAATCTTATTTTTCATTATCTTAGCAAACTCCATATATGCTTCCGTCTGATCACTCTGCCATAAAGCCCCAGCTGGGGGAGGGCTACAGTGATGGTTGACTTCCCAACTGCATCTCTGGAGCTCAGCCACAGTGATCTTTGGGATCTACTTTACCTCTCACTGAGAAGAGCCTTGGTGAGAGAGGTAAAGTAAGCCAAGAACAGGAATAACCTGGACAAAAACATTCTTCAGAGTGCTCAGGACCTCGAACTTGGCCGAAGGTTTGCATTCCAATAAGACAATGATCTTAAGCACACAGCTAAAATAATGAAGCAATTTCACAACAACTCTGTGACTGTTCTTGAATGGCCCAGCCAGAGCCCTGACTTAAACCCAATTAAGCATCTATGCAGAGGATCTGCAAGGAGGAATAGCGGAGGATCCCCAAATCCAAGTGTAAAAAACTTGTTGACTCTTTTCCAATAAGAATCATGGCTATATTAGATCAAAAGGGTGCTTCTACTAAATACTGAGCAAAGAGTCTGAATACTTAGAACCATGTGATATTTCGGTTTTTATTTTTTAAAATCAGCAAAAATGTTAAGAATTCTGTGTTTTTCTGTCAATATGAAATGCTGTGTGAACATTACTGAGGAAAGTGGACTTAAATGATTTTTGCAAATGGCTGCAATATAACAGTGTAAAATTTAAGGAGGTCTGAATACTTTCTGTATCACTGTATATATTGCACAGTCGTTATATGTTCAGCTTTGCAAGTGTGTTGATCCTGTAAGATTTTACCTTGCTCTTATTAATAAAATCTGGTCAGACTAAACATGATCAGTTCTTGGAGATTAAATAAAGAGAGTGATGGAGATTCAACATAATGAAAAGAATGACTAGTTTAAATATTTATAGTGCATGTGTGAGATACTGTGTTTACACTAGATGGCAGTTGTGTAATGTGGGCTTGCTGATGTTAAGGTGTAGAAGAGGTCCCCCACACACTTTGTGATCTCTGGCTCTTCTTCTATGGCTAGCTCAGAGTCTATGGAATCCAGGAACATATGGGAACAATTTGGTCTCAGACATGTATTTCTTTGTTTTACTGCCTGACTCAGTGGTGGAGAAAGTGTTGGTCCAGGCCATGGGCCGCCTGGATAGTGTCAGAGGCCACAAGTGTTAGGTTTCTGGGACGAGCCTCCAGACCAGATGAGCCTATGCTCCTGTTGCAGGGGGTGGGGTAGCTGAACAGAAGAGGGGAAATTGACTCAAATCTATATCCCTTTGCTTGTCTGTAAGCTATGCAAGATCAACAGCAAAGGAGAGAACACTCCACTTTATTGCTATGCCTGTTTGCCTTATACTATTAGGCCCTATTTCAGTGGCCGGTGACAGATCATTTAATCAAACAAATCACACCCTTCTCAGTATTCACTGCAGTATTCATAAGATTTTTACTTTTATTTATATTCTTTTCTCACCACATACCTTGTGTATGATCTGTCCTCTTGTCTTCTCACTCTTTTTGTCAGCCCCTTCCAGACGAGGGGACCTGGAGGTGTTGGGCTACTGTCTGCTTCACTGGCAGTGTGGAACCCTCCCCTGGCTGTCAATGCCCAGTAATCCAGTCAAGGTCCAGGAGGCTAAGGCCAAGTACATACGCTTAATTTTTCCCTTTTCTTTTACAGGTCCAGAAACCGCACTGGGCTGTGAATGTGGTGGCCATTGATCACAGGCCCACAGCTGCTGCGGTTATTCATTTTTCTGTGTTCTCTGAACTGCTTTGTAAGTGTGTTGAAATTGTAGCTGGCAAAACATGGTGGATGGCTTTATTGCCTGGAAAAGTTTTTGGCCTGCCATTTATTTTAAACACATCCCTTGGAATTTTTTTTTCATAAAATGTAAACTTGCATACTAATAGTAACACAATGGGATAGTTATTAAACAATGGAGTAGTTATTACTACTGTTCTGACTATTGATATGCAGTTAAAATAGGGTAGTACTTTGTATTGGTTGTCCTGGCAGGTTTTTATGCAAATGACATGATCCTATAAGGAAAAATAATTATTGGCTAACCTTTACCCTTTGTTAACCTTAGGCTCATGGATAACCTTCCATACTCAGTGATCCAGTTGTCTACTCCTGGAAACAGTTTAGGTAAAAATAGTTTAATTCTGCATGCATAGGTTACATACAGTGATAAACCAGGTGTGCCACCCTTCTATACCTCCATCAGTAGCCCAAACCTGGCATGCATTATCTTTATTTCTGGCACAGAGCAAAAGGGCAAGCATGTCTCCTGAAAAGAGTCTTTTGTGATCTATGATTATAATGAGGTCTTATTCTACCCAACCCTGAGAGCCTCACCACAGCTGGACCAGCAAGATAAGGCCTTTAACATGCATCAATGCCATGCATGTGATATACATTCTGTTAGAGAGATGCTGCAACTAGCCTGCTGCTGATGGCAGCTTATTTATTACACTGAAGAATACAGTAGCCATATTAGACAAACCTTTCTTTTGCATGTTTGTACATTGAGGCTTATTGGCTGTTGTTATTGTCAGGGTCAATGTACTTATATGATGCCCTGTTTTGTTCCTTCAGAACAAAAATTTAGTGTGTTAATGACATGTGGCTCAGGCTTCAGTGTTCAGGATCCATGGGTTCATGATTTGCATGCAGCATTTTGTTAACACTCTGCACATCACATCATATGCAACCAGCAGAGCTGCCAGTCACCTAAAATCGGCATGGTGCATTAAAATCTTGGCAAAGACACAAGTACTGCGTCTACCCATTACCGCAAGGGCCCATTACTATATTTGTGGTAATTTCCAGGTAAATATAAAATAAAAATCCATCTTTGATTTGTTATCCTCAGCTGAGATAGCCCATTTCCTTCTTGCTGTGAAAATGCTGGGCTACAAAGAAAAACCAAACTATGATTCTTTGAGGAAGGTACTATCACACGTCAGGCCCCAAGGCATACTGGACCTCTCCAGACCAAAAGCAAGAGTGCCATCAAGGCCAACAGAAAACAGGGTAAGCATGAAATGCTTTGGCCCATAAGAGTTCCTGTCTTAATAGGTACCATATGAGCAGAGCAGCCTGTGGGCTGCGGTAGATTTATCTGTCTGGGAGCGAGCAGAAGATGCTCAGGTTTGAGAGAACCTCTGTTGACCTCTTCTCATGACTGCTCACTCCCACTCCTATTGGAGGCAGTGCAAAGGGAGGAGATTTACAGAGTGTGGTGATGGTCTCGGACCCGTCAAAAGCCTCCAGCTTGAAGCTACAGCTTAAAACAGCTTCCAGAACGTAAGGGAGCAATTTAATTAAATCCCTCTTATTTATAGGAATCATATACATGTTGGAGATTGTATTTCAACTGATGAATGTGCTTTGCACAAGTGACTCATAACTATTCAGAACACAGCTATTTAAGATAAAGAACTGTAGTGAAAAGAAATATGCTGTTTTTTCCCTCTCTGTGCCGTATGGCTAAGTAATACAGAGAATCTTGACTTGGTGTCATAGGTTAACCTCTACTAACCCTGTCAAGAGGCAATGGCGTAGATGCATTCATGCTGTACGAATCACTTTACCACCCCTCATTGCTAACTTGAACCACTGAACTAGACAAAAGGCCAAGCTGGGCAATTTAAAGCTATTGAACGCACACATTTTCCTAAGGCCAGAAGATCACCACTTAAAATTACAGAGGATTTTGCTTTGCCTCTCATTTTCATGTAAAACTGCCCAGCAGTCTGATCTTTGGTTAAACAGTAGGTGTCAAAGTAAAAGTCAACATTTTGGATGTATTTTCCTGTTTTTTATGTTCTTATGTCATAACCTCTTCCAGCAAATTCCTTTCTTTACTTTTATAAAGTTTAGAGGTTTTGTTTTTCTGCAACATAAAGGTCTTCAATGGTTTCTTAAATGAACAATGCAGTGTTCGCATATGGCATACACTCAGAGCGCTCACAAAGAAATACAGAGGTGGTTAATGAGCTTTAGTGTCTCTGACCTTGGCCAAATTTCCTGTACAGATGGAAAAGATCAGTGTCTACACTACCAGCATTAAGATTTGATTCCCATTTTTCTCTTTGTAGTAATATTTTCCCTGGGATTTCTGCTCATCTTTTGCTGGAGGGGTTTGAGCTGCTTTAAATAAAATTTTAAAACATTATCAATGTCACCCCTATGACTCCATGCTGTAACAGCATCAGGCCAAAAAGGTACACTTTCTTCTCTCTCTCTCTCTCTCTCCTGGAGTTTATTTTGCCTACACCTGACCTCAGCAGTGATCTGTGGCCAAATTTAGTTTGGAGTGTTGCCACATCAGGGAGCACATTGGGTGTCATTAATCAGGAGAGGTGCTTTACACGTAGGATCCAGGTCAGGTTGAGAGCACAGAGGAGAGACAGCATACAGCCAGACTCAAGGACTTATGCTCACGCAGAGTTATCAAGCGTTCCAGTCAGCCCTTTTCTCTAAAGTAGCTTACCAAGTTTCTAAAATCTGCCAAATGCTTTTCACTGTTTCCTCTATAAGGGGATGAGTCATGCCCATCCTAGTACAAGAACAACTAAAAGAAAGTATGCAAATCATAATGAAGATCATACAAAACCTTACTCCAGAATGGAAAAGATAACAATAACGAAGGAAAAGGTAAAAGCTCTATTTCTCTCTTTCATTTAAAAAATGTGATACCAATCAGTTACTGTAAACTTTCTCACCACAGAAAGCCATCAACTCTGCAGCTGACATACATATGAGGTCTAGGTGTTTGTCCAGTGACGATCATGCAGACCACCATGATCCTTTGCCAAGATCCCACCCCAAAGCACAAGAAGAAGCAAAGCAAGGGAAAAGACATGAGCAAGTAATCCTGCCTTTCACACACGCAAATAATGAACAAAATATATCT
Source organism: Pseudolaguvia tuberculata (assembly GCA_026260255.1). NCBI lineage: Eukaryota > Metazoa > Chordata > Actinopteri > Siluriformes > Sisoridae > Pseudolaguvia > Pseudolaguvia tuberculata. Next base: position 9,844,247 of record JAOTRA010000032.1, read on the forward strand.
CTGATATAGTGAAGAAAACATTTTAATTATATGTATGCAAGAGAAGATTACAGTGGTTGCTTAGGGTTAATTAAATATGAGAAAAAAAGTCATTATTTGTATATACACATCACAACTACACAATTGTCTGACATGGTAGAAAAAAAAAATCCCCTTTTTTTGTGGTGTAAAAGATTTTTCCAGTATATGGAATGAGAAGAAGGGATGAAGATGGACTACAAATGTGGAATAAACCAAAGCTTCTGGATTCCAACCCCTATATTACTGCCCATTGTGAAAGAGACTGGGACAAACCAAGCTACTGGGAGGAGATGAATGATAATGGACATAATAAGATGAAGGCTAATGTGCACTACACCGTACACACTGAGAGGAACGATGGACCAAACTTAAAAGACAAGCCATTTAAACTGTGGAGCTGGAAAAGTTATGCTGTCCTTATTGTTGCACTTTTCATTTTTTGGTTGTTTTTAATATCTGTTAAAGATGCGGTGTTAAGTTTAAAATTCCATCCTTCTTAAAATCCTGAATCATTGCAGCCACTTTGCACAGCGTTCACCTCCTTTGTATGGCCATTTTCACAGTGATCGGCTGTGGGAAAAATATAAGAAATAATGAAAATATTTAACTAAATAAAGCATGTTATCTAAAATAAGTGACTGTGATATAAACCTTAGTTTTGTTTAGTACTTTAGTACTGAAAGGTCATGCTGACTTCAGGTAACAGAGACATCATAGCATTTGAATGCTTGAATACATGTTTGAGGAAGAGTAAATAGAAGAAACCTCTTCCCATGCTGAGTAAGCAAGTAAGTACAAATAAGTGTAGAGAACTCTAAATTTAGCTATTTTTTTATTAACTTCTTTAATCTGCGTTATACCCTATTGAAAAACCCAAACGGAACACAGGGGTTAAATATGTGTTTGCTTTAAATACTATACTATAATTAATGGTGTTTAAATATTCTGCAATCAATACCTTGCTGCAGTAAGGACATTCTCCAAACACAGTGTTGAAGCTCTGGCGACTGGTGGGCAAACCTCTCAACCACTGAGATAAAATAACAATAATAGAAATTAAGTTGATGACAATTGCATCTGTGCTCATTAGTAAATGGTATGCGAAGAGTAATGATAGGTTAAAAGGGCGTAGGAGTGATCAATCATAGTATATTCACCTCATACAGGCAAGCCTGATGAAAAGGCTGCCCACAGCGTGGATCGTTGCACACCTGATCTGGAATAGCAGAGTCCAGGCGATATGAATAGCAGATGCCACACTCCACACTAAAACTCTGAACATAAAAACATATGCATTGATTTAAGGTCATTATAAATGGCATTTCATAAACCGGGATACTGCTAAATAGAATAATAATCAGATCTGGTTTGGATATAATAAAAAGAAAACTGCATCTCCTATCTCATCTCTGCATCTAGTTATCCCTCCTACCCTCTCATACGTCTTTCCCTGCTGGCTAAGAGGCTGTAATGCATGAAGGTTCGTATTTGTCTCCACTGGGGTGAGAGACTCAGGTGGGCTTATCAACCCTGTGTATACTTGACCTCCACTTCACAAAATCCTCCTCTTTTGCAAGATGCCAAACCGAGTCTGGAGAGCCTTCATACATCTTCCTCTTATTCCCACAAATTTTTCTGTTCTCCTCTACTCCTCTTCACTCTTTGCTCTCTGTTTGCATATTGCTTTACAGATAATTAAGAGTTTTCCTCCCCTGCAAACAATCCATTAGAAGGATGGAAGGTAAAATGTAAACATCTGGTCAAGTAAACTTTTCGCTCTTTCGAATTTTAATGACGGCCAAGCATTAATCACTAGTGCAGCCTGTGAATAAACACAGCACCCTTTCAACCCACCAGTAGTCACACATGCCAAGATGGGGTGGGGTGGAGGAGGGCTAATTTGTGAATCTATGATTAAACAGCTCTTGATAAACAACCCAATTAAAGAAATTCTGCAGCTACCTCCACAGATTAAAAAAAAAATCTTGCAAACCCAAAATGCAGCCGAGATGTGCGGTTATTTGTATGATGAAAAAATAAGTACAGATTTTTCGTGGGTGGCAGGTGACGGGAATTCTATCTCCATAACATCCTTCATGTTCTGCAGTACGCTGCAGTCAGGGTTCCTAAGAGAACGAGAGACATGTATTTACTCATGAAACGCAAAAACACGGATGTGGTAGTATAATGTTCGGCAGAGGACAGTACAATGAAGCAATTTAATTACAGTCTCCTTACCATAAATGCATATTAGCATTCAGCTTGTTCCTCAGGGGGGTTACCGCTGCAAAATAACAATCATGACTTGCACCAAACAGCTATTGCACTTTAAATTATGAAATATAAATGTTATATTGTAAAGAAATTAGCTTAAAACTAAAAAAGGCCCACTCAAACGGAAGCAAAACAAGCCTGAGGGAATGTGCTATATGAAAGAGCTGGCTTTGTAGTATACTAGTGCAGTTTCAATTAACTGCACCTCATCATTCATTCAATGCCCATCACCTTGATTGTAGCACGCTGACAGGCAATGCACAGCCGTGCCATTTCTTACTACTAATCTCTCCTTTCTCTTAGAAATGTCACGGTAGAGCCGGGCACTTCCTACTGTGACAAACATTCTGACAGGGAGGGAAATATTCAAATAATTCACATAAAACGTGCTCATCATGGCTGCTCCACCCAGTGAGATCAATCTGAGAGGAAAGTGAGTCGCTCGCTCTGTTTGTCATTTGTAAATGCAAAAAGCAATATTTCTGTCTGACCCCTCGCTTGGAGGGTCCACGTCTGCCACTGTCTTGACTATCGAAGTGTGGATTTAATATCAATGAATAACATTGCTAGGCAACCAACAATATGTTCCGTGCGCCACTGTCAGCCAAGCATGACCTTGGATTTAGAGAAACAATCACAGGGGCTTAAATAGTGCAAACTGACCTCCATTCTAGCAAAATCTTTCTCGAACTCTAGAAGGACATTATGTATTGTAGCTTGTCAGACAGTCCTGTTGTAGCAATCTTGTGTTAAATGTAACAAAACCTCTATGGGAGTACACTTAGAAATAGAAGTAATTGGAAAAACAAGAAGATGAATGAAATTGACAGAGACTTCAGATGTAAAATGGCATTCAAGAATAAACTCATATCTATATATATC
>JAOTRA010000032.1:9847523-9860341 GCA_026260255.1 Pseudolaguvia tuberculata
ATATATAAGAATAAGCTAATTTTAATTGTACAGATTTGCAGATAATAAAAATATCCACCATGCTCAGCTCCAAGCAGGCAGCATTCTGGCAACATCTTCGGGTGCCTGGGGTCGATCTCAACCTTTATGGAGACATTGTTTCCTAGGCACAATAAAGACAGGGTCAGTTGCTATAATAAAGTATAGCTTTATTAATCCATAGACAATGAGGATGGCATATGTTTACCAATAGCAATCCTTCTCATCACGTCTGCCCTGCTGGGTTTTTCAGGTTCTAGCACCCAGGTGTGCTCATCAATCTCATCCATCACTGCCCAGAATTCAGCCAAAGCCTCCACAATCAGCAGGAACTGACTATGAATGTGGGCTAAATTGCTCTGTGTGTAACAGAGGACGAGATATTTATGTTTACTGTGTAATCAAATACACTGCTCCATATGTTAAATTGACTATCATGCTTGCATGCATTACAGCCTCCATCAGCCATGCACAATGCTACAAACTAAATCAGGATCGAGAAACTCTTCTGGCTGTATATGCCGCAGCTACAGTTTAAATGTCTATTTGTTAAAGTCAATTTTAAATGTTAAATCCTTACTGTGTCTTATATAGGATCTGCAACTCAAATTGTATTAGAAAACATTCACAGCAAATGGCTACAGTTTGGCATCATGAATAAATGCAACACTTTTAAATGCAGTTTCTCTAGCTCATCTAAAGGAATACCAAACGAAAGAAAGTCTTACGTAACAGAACAAAACCCTTCATGGTAATGCTTTTGTCGCATCCCTGTATCAATCAACAAATGTAGAGATGTTTTAGCATTTATCCACTAGGTTAGGACCAATTAAATTGTCAATTTCTGACCTGTCACACAAACACCACATTTAAATTAGTGTAAAAGTAGTGCTCAAATGTTTAGCGCCAAATATCATTTCTTATGAAATACTATTTCTTAAAATGCTTTTTGTATTCTTGTATTCTTTCTCTAGTTTTATTGTTAAGCACCGCAATGCAAAAGTATACAAAAAAGTGACCATCACAACAGCTGACCACCACAGACACATGTGCTTCCTAAACATCCCAAAACCCTAGGATGTACCAGATTTCCTCTTTGTTGTTCTAATAACCTTGACGCTTCAGTGATGTTGGCCATGGAGACCTGGAACACAGTCTGCAACCCAGTTGAGGTTAGTGCTCTGTGTAGGATGCTCAGCCTTTTCTATTCCAATCGGTCATCATTTCACATCATGTCTTAATGGGCTTAATTATTTAGACATTTTAGTGTTACAACAAACAAAAGCATTCTAGAAAGGAGTCTGCTATGATCATGTGTTTGTGCCAACAACCATCATGTGGAGATGCACTGGTAATGTGTTCACATACTTTTGGTCAGACAGTGTTGCTTACTCTGCTGTTGGCTGCCATTTTAATAGTTATTAAAAAGATTTGATAGATTCTTTTACATACAAACTGAACTTGGTATTTTAGTGAAGCTAAAATTACAAACAAAAATGTCTCTGAACTCATTTATCAACCCATCATCAACCTACTGATGAGAGAACAAAATGAGAAACCCACTAATAGAAACAGGGACAGAGAACAGAACACCACATCCCATGCTTTAGCAAACGAGTGAAACTGAGAAACAGCATCTGATCATTGCACACCCCTGACAGCTCATTTCAGGTTCTACATTACAGCTTTCTGCATCCTAACATACACAAACATACTAGGGGCTCTCGATCCTGTGGAGCTTGCTCAGCTGTGAGGCAGAAGTTACAGTTTAAGGACGGCAGCTCATAAATCATGACTGCTGAATGATAGCTGATGGTGGTTGGCCACACTTCACTCTGTGCTGTCAGTGTAAAGTAAAGGCAGATTGAGCGTGGCGATCTGCTGTACAAATCAAAATTCCATTGCACGATCTTTTATCTCAACCCACAGAGAGATTTGGTCTGTATACCAGATTCTTTTTGCAAGAAAACCAGACCACTGATCGTCTATAGGCCACACTTCATTTGGGCCAAACTTTAAAGGAAATACTTTAGTAGTAAGATAGTGCGCTTCGAGAAAACTATACTATTCACCCAGTTGGTACCTGAGCAGATCATTGCTTTCATGTCCATTGACTAGTGTTTATAGTTTCTGCATCACTGAACTCACATTCTTAAATACACATTTATCATTGCAATAATATTGGCCATAAAACCCAAGTCTGGATAGAAGGTTTTTAAAGAGACAACACCTATATATATTTAATCATCTTCTTACTCTTTTATTCCCTAATTTGGGGTCACAGGAGTTTGCTGGAGCCCATCCCAGCCCAGATGGTGTGAGAGGCAGGGGTACACCCTGGACAGGTCGCCAGTACATTGCAGGGCACATAGACAAACAACCACTCACACACACATTCACTCCTATAAGTAATTTGGATTTATCAATCAACCAAATGTACAAGTTTTGGGGCTGTGGGAGGAAACCGGAATACCCAGAGGAAACCTAGTCAAGCGTGGGGAGAACATGCAAACTCTGCCCAGAACAATCACAGAAAGACAAATAAATTTCAAAAAGACTGAATGATGCAAAACACCAATGGCATGAAAATTATTGTTTATTATCATTGATGTGTTCATTAATTGCTTGCCTTTGCCTTGCATCAAAGTTCTAATTTTGGTAATTTCTAGAGTCGGTATTTGATTTATAAATTATATTTAAGACTGCAATGCTGTAAAAGTCCTATGTAAAACAGAAATCCAAACTAATTACCATTTGTGATCGTTTATTAAGTTTGTATATATTTTTATCTATCAGAATGAGTTATAATACTAAGCCATCGACCAGCATACACTGATAACAGTGTTAATTAAGGTATACATTCCACAAGGGAAAAATATACTAGAGCCATTCTCAACGTACAAAATATAAGCACCAGCACAAACGCATGTTAAAAGGTAGGTGTTAAATCGCCCTCGTCATCAGTAATCTCATTTTAGCTACTTTGTAATACCTCTGACTACATAAAGCAGCCAATTTAGAAACATGCCTGAGAGACATTCAGCCATATTTAGGGATGTAAGTTTGTGCATCTCCTTTTCTTTTACAATCACAATTTAAATATTTAAGCCGCCGTTGATTATGTGCTAGATTTCCTCATATAGTTCTCTAGATGTTAAATGGAAGGGACTGAACATCAACACAACCCTCAAAAGCCTGTAATTGGGCACAACAAAACAAACTGATAGCTCAGTGGCAAGCCAGATTAAAGAACACCACACACACATGCAATGAGAGAATAATGTCATGTTAAATACTATATTTACAAACATATGCAAATATTGGGACTGAACAAATGTATGGAGTCTAACAGTAAAGAATAATTTGTATTGTGAGATGAAGGTGATGAAGACTGCATACAGTGTGCATGCGTTAAACAGAGCGAGCCACCTAAGAAAAGAAAAGCATCCCGACACTGACAGAAAATGAACCAGAAATGATGTCACTGTGCCAGAAGAGTGCACACGATTTAACATTGCACAGGTGCAAAAACCCGCAATTACTTTCCAATTAATGCCAGTTGCGCGATTACAGTTGTTTTTATATCAATATATGATCCAAACAAAACGTCTTTGTGAATTATTTCTGACTGGAGTGAAGTGTAAAATGCAGCATGGCAGTGAGATCCATGCTTCATAAGGTGAGCATGTTCTCCACACTGTTAACTATTCTAATTAAGTCTCTCTTCATAATGGTCACCAATGCATATTCATAAAAACGCTTAGAAAGAGTAAAGCAAAAGAACCCATTTGTTGCTTCTAAAAAGTTGAATAGTGTGTATTTTAAGTGTTAGAGTTTTAAGTCTGTGCTGCCACATAAGTGATGGCTGGACTCATAACATACTGGATAATGGAACAGAGGAACAGAAGTGAAAACCTAATGTATTTAGAATGGCAAGATTGCAGGCGTTTCACTTTGTAATTGTTAATTGCATTAATTTAGAAAGAAATTTTGAGTCACTGGCCGTGAATAATTTTTAGCCTCAGAGCAACTAACAAACCTTGTTTGTTATTGTCTTCATCCACTGACACACTGTCTATTACATGCTGTGAGAAATGCTATAATAATCAATACAATAAAATCAGTTCATCAACATGTAAAGTGTCATGCTTATTTAAAATGACTATTTAAAAAGTTTTAGCAATTAATTTACCTTTTGTAAATAAAACATCTCAGCATATTACAAATAATTGGCATTTGGCAGTTTTCCAATGGGATGAGGCGCAAGCACGCTGATTAAAATTGAGTACAAGGTTCTGTAAATTGTACAAAAAGATGTTTGAGACAGTAAAGCTTTTGTATGTCAATTCTGTGAGTATTTAACACCTGCATTTAATACCGGCTTTCTTTATCTCAGTATGAGACATGACTAAAATGAAAAACAATTAGTATTTTTAAGTGGTATTCTGATCAAATAAATCAAATTAAAATGTAAATGTAAGATAAACTCTGCAATCAACTGCCCTCAACTCATATTTTGAATGTTCATTATTGAAAATTCATATCTTAAGACATTTCAACTATGAATAGCAGATGAGTGATGATGCAAAACACAAATTTTTAATTATGCCATTGCGATTCGTAATGTTATGTTTTTCAAAAGGCTTGTCAGAACAAGGTTTGCCACTTAAGCTTCATGGGTTGAAGCAAATCCACACAGTAATTATGTAATCTTGTCAATCTCAATGTTCTTAGTAATGTCCAATTAAGTTCTTTTATGTGTAACAGCGCGGTTTATCTATATTAGTTGTAAGTTCAGTGTGTTCAACTTGAGGACTGGGTATGACTTACAATTAGAAAAACTAAGGTATAAACCAGTTTTACCTAAGCACAGCCTTTCTATCTGACATACCGTTATTAACATACTGTTATCATAGGCCTTCAGATCTGTGGAAACAGCACAAGCTTTACTTTTGCTATTAGGCTTTATTACCATATGCATAATTACGGCACATTTTGTGTGCGCTCGGGCTTGATGAATTTGATGAACGAGTCCACAGGACACTGGCTGGGTGACTGACTGAGCAGTGTTCCTGCAGAGCCACACCTGCATTGCTGCATGTGCCATCATACAGAGAGCCCAGAGAAGCAAAAGTCTTTAATTACCACTGTAAATCTATCATACATAAGCGCACATTATAACCTTACTATGACATAAAATATAACAATTAATTTAGATGGAAAGGTAGAAGGCAGATCCTGTTTTTGCATCAGTGTCTCAGCAGGGTAGCGGAAAACAGAAGGTGCTGAATTGGCCAGCGTGCAGTCTATTCCTGCCATGCTACAACCAGAACCTAACAAACAAGCTAGAAAAATATGCTCACCTTCAACACTCCTTTAGGAGACACTATAGCAGAATATACTTTTGTCCTGCATGGTTATAAAATATGACTGTGATTTCAAATCTTTTTGGGGGTTTTTTTGCAAGCAGTGGTAAATGTCACTATTTTTGACAAGGAAACATGAAGGCAGTTTATTACTGTCCTCTCATTTCATTTGGCTGACCTGAAGTCTTTGAAAGATTAAAAAAGCAAAGTAAAAAAAATCAGCTCAGTTATACAGAAAACACCTTTCATCATCAACACAAACAGTTCTTTACCTGCCAGACCTGAAGTAATTAACACCATTGTGCTTGCATTGCTGTATAAAAAGAGGCCAATTAAAAGAATCTTGGCGGTATTCAGGTAGGTGTGGATGAGCTGCAGTGCCAGTGCCTCAAACATATAATAATAAATAAAGTGTACCTGTGGGCTCCACGGGATGATCAGTGGGACAGGCAGATCTGCAGAACACTCTGGAGGTTCGGCTGGGTACTGAAAAGGACAGAACACGGACCAAAATTCCTACATCAAAGGAGACTGACGGTCTTAAATTAGAGGTGCGCATAGGAATGTTGATGTTTATTTTTAACCACACTCCCACTGGAAGGGTTGATCAATCCCACTACTCAACCTAATGTTAATCTGTCAAATATTTTCAAATAAATTAATTTGTTCTATTTCTCAAATTTATAATTAAAGCTACCATTAAAAAAAAAACTTGGAGCTAGATAAAATACAAAATACATTTCTCTATTTAATAACTGACTCCACTATCAGTTGACTTATTCTGAAGTGACTCTGACCAGAAAATATTTACTTCAAATGAATTAAAAGGATAAGTGCTGCCATTTATGCCTGCCATATTCAATATTAACATGAATGTATTTTTATATTAAAAATATTAACTAAATCTTTCTAACTTGATGAATATAAAATCTGGCCAGTCTGATTTTTCTTGCAGGGTCATGCAGGATATAGTCACAATACCTCTCACACAGAGTCCCTTTATAGAAGCATCAAAGAAACATTTCAAAAAGACTACATATTTGACATTGAACACAGAATAGAGACAGCCTACATATAAAATACTGAAGGTAATTGAAATCTGCTTTACACACTCAAGTAATTAAAAGATCCAACCCCTTAGTAGAATGTTTTGGAGGGAGCAAAACCAAGTACTTTTGTGTTACTACTGTGCCACTCCCCTGCCACTAAAATTAAACTGGAGGTTATCTAACTGTATCCATATCAACAGCATAGCTGCAAGCTCTAGAGCTCTTGACAGGGAGACACTATCTTCTAGAAGTTTGAGCAAATGTGAGGCATGGATATAGCTGCTATTTTTAACCCTCAGCAGGCAGGTGGGCATAGAGCGTTCCTCATGCCCTGCTGAATCTCATCAGGACCCTGCGCAGAACCACCCGCCCCATCGCTGGCATTTTTGACCCACTATTGCTCTAAATCCGGAGCTGTCTTGGCAATACACAGCATCTTTCAAAGAAATCCTATTCTGTAGCTACAGACCTTCTCACACGGTTCAATTTTCTGCTTCTGATGTGGCTCCTGTAATCATTTTATGAAGAGGGTTTATAGCGTTATCGTTTCCACTGCTAATCTTACCTTCCAACTACACTAACTTTTAACAAAAATATTCTAGCTTTTCTGTGATGGTCACATAAGACATTGATGTTATCTATTATAACATTTATATAAACAATTAAAATTAAAATATGTAGTACTATAATTTGAATGTTAGATTTATAACAGTCAAGTGAATTTTGCACTTACTAATCAGCTAAATGAAGATAACGAAAATACCTCACCTTTGATTTAATCCTGACCGTTAGGACATGCTGACGATGAAACGAGTCCTCAGCTTTCAGCTTAACAGTTTGGAAGTCAGTATCAATGAAGATCAGCCTGCAATACAAGACAGCGAGTATGAGTGGGAACACACTTGTGGCCACATGCACTCTTTGTTTAATCTAAAAATCAGATTTAATGTGGCAGTGGGCAAGTTTAACTACTATGAAACAAAGACAGCTTGGTTAATTATCCAGTTATGAACCATTTTATCTTCATAACTCGGTGTAAGAAAGTCAATGTATAGTGACAATGTCCGTTTTATTTTCCGCTTTTTATGTGTGTATTGATGACGTTTTTTCGTTTTCAATCAATCAAAGACCTGGCAGCAAACCTGAATAATATTTTATCTAAAATATGGTATATTATATGCAAAGTTGCCATTTATGCAGACAAAAGTATTTTCTTCATTTTCCTTGACATCCTAAACCTTCTAGTAAAGTAAATTCTAAAACATTTTCAAAATAATATATTTCTAGACATAAATGATCTCTTTCTCTGTAACACATCCATGTTAAATTCAAATAATTTTAATTTGTAATTGCCCTTAATTGATATGTGTTTATTTTCATACCCAATGCCCTCGTGGGACTATCAGTTGACATATTTTGACTCAATGTCTGATCAAATTGAACACATTTTTAGAAGAGGATATCCACAGAACATGAGAACCCAAGTTAGACTGATATCAGGAAGACTGAGGTTTGTTTCCTAGCACAATCAAACCATCACTGTGGATCCCAGAACATAGTGAATAGCACAGTCGCCTCACAACAAGAAGGTCCCAGGTTTGATTCCCGGGCCGAGGATCTTTCTGTGTAGAGTTTGCATGTTCATGGCGCTTGAGTGGGTTTCCACCAGGTACTCCGGTTTCCTCCCACAGTCCAAAAACATGCAGATTAGGTCGATAGGTGATTCTAAATTGTCCATAGGAGTGAATGTGTGTGTGAATGGTTGTTTGTCTATGTGTTGCCCTGAGATGGAGTGGCGACCCGTCCATGGTGTCTCTCCCCTATGTCTGCTGGTATAGGCGCCAGCAAACCCCCGTGACCCCGAAATAGGGAATAAGCGGGCAAGAAGATCAATGAATGAATGAATGAATGTATGCTGTAGCCTTAGTCTTACCTAATCTATGTACAGCTAGGATAATTAGACTAATGCATGATGATACCAATGATACCACATGAGAAAATCAATGATGATTCCCAATATTGATTTCCAATAATGGTTTTATTACTAAAGTCTGCTGTGATAGTGGATTTGATGGTTCATTGTGGTCCAGTACCTTACCAAGACGCCTTTTATTACACAGCCAATTTGTTAATTTGTTAAAGCTTACATTTATGCAGACATAAATGTGGAACGTATTACACATTTTCATTTTCCTCATCACATTACAGACCCAGCAGATGTTTCCCCAATCTTAATCATGACCTCATTGATTAACTATACCACTTTCTAGAGCAGCTTCTATTAGACTTAATAAACTAATGGGATAAATAGGACACTCGGTTACATTAACTGATGCCTCAATACGTATAGTTAATTTTTAACAAAAAGAAACCCTTTTCTCATTCACTATGCTGTTCTACATTTCCCCACGATCGCCCAGTGAAGTATCAGGGACTTGCTGGCATTCACTTCAGATGATTGAAACAGCTTGACAGCTTGATGTCTTGCTGGGAGGATTGATGAGAACATTACATTTGCAACTACAAAATCAGCGGCGCTCATAAACGTAGGAGGGAACATTTGGTGTGTATGCATACAAACAGGCCCTAGATCAAAATCTAACAGTATAAAACATTTGGATGAAAGAAATAAAAATATAAGCTGTAATATTGTCAGAGCTCAATGATATTTGGAACATAAGGTAAAAATAGTGAATTGTATTGCATTCTTTAGATGCCAGAGTTTTTGTGGATTAAAAATACAAAGTATTATCTTGATATAGGCTTCCAGTAGGATGCATTTTTAGGCATCATTATCCTAGAGGGGTGTTAAAGAACTAAAGAGAGTGAGGCCAAGATACTGCCAGGCTCTAGTGGATACATTGTCCCCAAAAGCAACAAAAAACCCTCCTCATCCTAAGTATTATTGTATTCAATATGGTGAATAGTAATCACCATGTTTTTCCTAAAGCCTAAAATTTTTAAGCCTTTTTAAGGATAAGATTAGAGTAAAAAAGTGACCCTATCTTTACAGCAATTAACATTAAGTGTTAATTAACATTAAAGCAACTAAAACTCATTAAAATGACCAGGTTCTGCAGAATACCTCCCCCTTGCCTAAACCAATTGGAGTTCACTACATGTTAGACTCCAGGCTATAACCACTAATACAAATTAACGATCTTAATTAATCTCCAGTACATTTACAGATAGAGCTACTGTATAATACCTCTGACCACAACCCTACAGTGAAAAAAATTTAAATGTGCACCTTGTCTCATCTCTCTCTTGTATAATGTCTACCTGACCAATTTGCTTGAACTAATATCATAATTATATCTCTGGCCATTAATAGAAAGAATCAAAACATAATACATGGTACATGATGCAGGCAAACTCAAACAGTTCCTGCTTTAGGGACAACCACATGACTGTAGTATAAGCTTATGCACAGAGTATAATCTTCTGTTTACATGCACTCATTTCACACAGTTGGCATTTTGATGTTCTGTCCTGTTTTGGGTTCATCCACATATAAATACTTATTCTAAATGCACAACAGTAATCCAGAGTTGAATTTTAGACATACATCTGCTTCTCTGAGCCTTTAACATAAAAACTACCAGCAACAGTCTTATGCACATTGTCTATATCTAACAAAAAACAACACAAAACTTTGCAATATTCTGGTGCATAAATCAGACTTTCACAAATGAAAAAAGTATCACAAGAAGTTCAACTTAATTAGCTAATTTGCATATTGCACAATTTCCATGACTGAGTTGACTACGGCATGTGGTTAAAACACAGATGTCAAACTTATCTGGGAGAGCAATTAAAGACATCCTGAATCTGTCTGCAGGAGTTCAGAGGTAGTATTATTGACTAAAATTAACTGCGCAATTATAAGCGCAATTAAATCTAGTGTTATTTGACCTTTGTTACACTGATTGCAATTAGGGCTGTGTATTGGAAAGGACCTGACAATACAATACACATTACTATACATTCGGTAAAATACACCATATCACAATGTATATTTAAAAACACACATTGCAAAAACCAAATTGCAATGCTTGGGGATTTGGGGGAAGGACCCCAGCTTGGGTCCTTTCCGTTACCACCGCTCTCTCTCTCTACCATTTCCTCTTTTTGTCATATCAATAAAGGCAAAAATGTCCAAAAAAAATTATATATATGTAAAACAAATAGCTAAAATTACGGTGATTACAAAGGCAGAGACAATCTAAACTTTTCCTTGATCATTGGACAATGGCTGTATGTATCAGTGACAAACACGTAGCAGAGAAGGAGGTCATTTGATTTTTAACAAAATATATGATACTAAAAATTCAATAAACAATGGTAAAAAAACAACAAAAAAAACCCACAATAGTTGTATTGATATTTTCACAAAATGTCAAACAAAGGAGACACAAATGTGAATGTTATGTAAATAATGATTTTCTGACTAATGATTTTTTCCTTTTTTGCTCTGCAGATAATGACCTTAGTTTTTACCCCCATGGGGGCTTACAAAAAATGTTGAGTTCAACACCTTTTTGGGTTAGAATCCAACCAACTTACGAGACACATGAATCATAAGGTGCAATCATAGCATACTTATCCCATCCTAAACTCTCAATCTCTGTGATGAGCTGTGAGTAGTATTGAGGTGGTGGGATGGACTGCCAGCCTGGCTGCCTCTTTAATGCTACTTCCTGATCAAAACGAAACAAATGATAAAGAAAGCTTTAGAATAAAGTAACTTACAATATGCTTATTAAATGAGATGAATCCGATAGGAAAAATACATTAAAACTATATATTACCAATACAGTCCTCAGTTCCAGAATAAATCCAACCAAATCTGAGGAATGCTGTAACCTCTTGAACAGACAGAATGAAAATCAAGATCTACCAATAGTACAGTTGCTGCCTTTTAATGCTCTGATACTTCTAGACATACTAATGTATTCAAAAATATAGATTTCCTATAATGAGCTTACATGCAGCTGAATGCATTTAAGTGATCTCAATACAAAACTACATACTGAATATATTATGTAATCCAACCAGTCTAGTAAGAAAAATCTAAACATGGTGTCAAGGCTTTGGGATTCTTCAAACCTGTTTTAGGATGTGCTGGTGGTCTTTCAGCAGCTGTTTCAGTTCCCAGCAGCAGTGCAATCTGCAAAACAGCAACCAGTGAGTTACTTTTCACAGGGCAGCATTAGTATTCAGCTATTCAACAAATCATGTTGATGAAGCTTCTACTTTAAATGGCGTGTGAGTTGATTTAATCCTGCGTCATGACGTATTGCTTTTAAATAAAATAAAAGAAGTCAGTCAATCTTTGTGCATGTTTGTCACGCTTTAATGTTTCAGATCATCAAACAAATGGAAATATTAGTCAAAGATAACATGAGTAAACACAAAACAGGAAGGAACAGGAAGTTTTTAAAGGAAGGTATTTATTATTAAGGGAAAACAAAATACAAAACTACATGGCCCTGTGTGAGAAAGTGTTTGCCCCTGTGTTAAACCATAACTTAACTGTGGTTTATCACACCTGAGTTCAATTTCTCTAGCCACACTCAGGCCTGATTACTGCCACACCTGTTTGCAATCAAGAAATCACTTAAATAGGACATGACTGACAAAGTGAAGTAGACCAAAAGATCCTCAAAAGCAAACAGCATGTCGAGAGCCAAATGAAAACAAAAGTAATTGAGAACAAAAGTAATTGAGATCTATCAGTCTGGAAAAGGTTATTAAGTTATATATAAAGCTTTGGGACTCCAGCAAACCACAGTGAGAGCAATTATCCACAAATGGCCAAAACACGGAACAGTGGAGAACCTTCCCAGGAGTGGCCGGCCGACCAAAATTACCCTATGACTGCTGCGACGACTCATCCAAGAGGTCACAAAAGACCCCACAACAACATCCAAAGAATTGCAGGCCTTACTCGCCTCAGTTAAGGTCAATGTTCATGACTCAACCATAAGAAAGGGACTAGGTCTGCATGGTTCCAAGACGAAAATAGCTGCTGAGAAAAAAGAACATTAAGGCTTGTCTCAGTTTTAGCAGAAAACATCTTATTTATCTCCAAGACTTTGGGGAAAGGTGTGTGTCGCATTACATCTGGTGTAAAAGTAACACCGCATTTCAGAAAAAGAACATCATACAAACAGTAAAATATGGTGGTGGTAGTGTGATGGTCTGGGGTTGTTTTGGTGCGATAAATGGAACCATAAATTCTGCTGTCTACCAAAAACTCCTGAAGGAGAATGTCCGGCCTTCTGTTCGTGACCACAAGCTGAAGTGAACTTTGGTTCTGCAGCAGGACAATGATCCAAAACACACCAGCAAGTCCACCTCTGAATGGCTGAAGAAAAACAAA
>JAOTRA010000032.1:9860441-9872506 GCA_026260255.1 Pseudolaguvia tuberculata
AATTCCTCCACAGCGCTGTAACAGACTCGTTGCAAGTTATCACAAACGCTTGATTGCAGTAGTTGCTGCTAAGGGTGACCCAACCGGTTATTAGGTTAATGGGGCAAACGCTTTCTACCACAGGGCCATGTAGTTTTGTGTTTACTCATGTTATCTTTGACTAATATTTAAATTTGTTTGATGAACATTAAAGTGTGACAAAAAGATTGAAAATCAGGAAGAGGTTATTAAAGTTACCAGGAAGTTTTTTTTATAGAAATATAAAAATAATAAAATAATAATATTGTTTATACTACGGTGGAGTAGTGGTTAGCGCAGTCGCTCCATAACAAAAAGGTACCAGTTTCAATAACCGGGCAAGGGGTCTTTCTGTGCCGAGTTCCCATGTTCTTTCGGGTACTCCGGTTTCCTCCCCAGTCCAAAAACATGTACATTAGGTTGATTAGTGATTCTAAATGGCTCAAGGGAGTGAATGTGAGTATGTGTGGCCCTGTGAGGGACTGGTGACCTATCCACCGAATATCCCTGCTAAATACTGGGATAGGCTCTAACAGACCCCGGAGACCCAAATTAGGGAATAAGCGGGTTTGATGAATGTCTCTCTAATTCCTAATCAGTGTTACAGGGGTATGCAGGAGTCTATACCAGATGTCAGCTGTACAAACTGTCACATCCATCCATCCATATATATATATACATACATACATATAGATGGAAAAACAACCACACACACGCAACAATTTAGAATCACCAATCAAACTAACTTACAGGTTTTTGGACTGTAGGAGGAAACTGGAATAAACCCTAGCAAAGACTATACAAACTCTACACACAAAGTGTTAAACACTTTTTTCTCAACTAAGTATTCTAAACATTTGTTTAAAACAGTTCTCCATCACAAACATTATGGTATGCCCAGATCAAACTAAACATACGCTTCAAGGAAGCGTGAAAGGAAAATAATTTTCTACTTTGCATGTTTCACTTGCTGGTCTGGGGGCAGCGTTATTCTCAACCTGAAGTCTCTTCCCTGTCAAAACACAACGTCATAATAAACACAATGCTATCAAAAGATACTTTAATAAAAACATTCAGTTATGCCTGACATACCTGTACTGAAATAAAGCCATCGTAAATTCTATTCTTCTCGTCCAGGGCAACTAATAAAGGACACTCTTTAAGCAAGCTTTTAGCCATGTTGTAAAACAAACCAAACAAAAGCATATACACTTCGCACGGACTGTATGAAGCTAACAAGCTAAATACGACTACTGTACGGCTAAATTAGCCGTAGTAGCTAAATCGAACATTTCTACAAATACTTTTAGATTAAATATTATTGTATAGACCAAAAGTAAGCGAGACTAAATATTTTATCGTTCGGGTTCGGTATATCGGACTACTGCTAAAATTCTGCTCTAGCGACTGTTAAACCAAAAGTTTCCCGCAAAACGGAATCAAATCCGGATTACGTCATCAACACACACACACACACACACACACACACACACACACACACACACACACACACACACACACTCAAAATCAAAACTTTATTTGAATATGTGAGCTGGGAAAAATCCTAATTGAAAAATCATCGAATTACAAAAACGCTTTTTATCTATTCACACTGATAATAAAAAACAATAGACTAATATAATATTTCAATACTAATTATGATTCAATAATTCAACTTGATCTCTTTTGGTTAAGACGCAAAAGGTTGAGACTGAACTGCAGTACAGTTAATCGGTCAGAGTGTCTCTTTTCTGATTACTAATTAAATAAATCTATGAATCACCACAACAATAATAATCTTATTCGTTTCATGATTAATATTATTATTAATTTTTGTATGTGTCACTGCTCATAATTTTTAAAACATGTACATTAGGTTGATTGGTGATTCTAAATTGACCATAGGAGTGTGTGCGATGGACTGGCAACCTGGCCAAGGTAACATACACTGCCTTTCATCCTATGTGGACTAGGATAGGCTCCAGCAGACCCCCATGACCATGAATTAGGAAATAAGTGTGTTAAAAGATGAATGAATGAATGAATATGAGTATTGTTTTGTACATTTACATTTGAAATACTTGGTAGATGGTTTTATCCATAGCCACTTATATTTAACTCTTTTATTCAACTGAGTAAATAATGGTTAAGGGCCTCAATAGAAACTTGGTGGTGCTTTGCATCGAACCCAAAATCATCTGATTAGCAGTCTACCAATTTAACCTCTGATCCATTACTGTCGGCTGCTCCCATTAGGGGTTGCCACAGCGGATCTCTCTTCTCCACACTACCCTGTCCTCTACACCTGCCTCTTTCATCTCAACAACCTGCATATCTTCCTTCGCCACACCCATAAACCTCCTCTTTGGTCTTCCTCTTTTCCTCCTGCCCGGTACCTCCATCTTCATCATTCTTATGCCAATATACTGCATGTTCCTCCTCTGCGCATGTCCAAACCATCTCAACCTAGAATCCCTCACCTTGTCTCCAAAACATCCTATATGTGTTGTCCCTCTAATAAACTCTTTTCTAATGCTCTCTGTCCTTGTCACTCACCGTGAAAATATCAACATCTTCAACTCTGCCACCAGCAGCTCCTCCTCCTGTCTTTTTGAGAACGCCACTCTCTCTAAAGCGTATAACATTGTAGGTCTCACTACAGTTCTATAAACTTTCTAAACTCTTGCAGAGACTTGTTGATATCACCTCTTAAATATGTATTGTATGCTGTAGCTAAATATGTTGCTTGCACTGTCAGTATCATAACTGCTTGCCCAGAACTGCTTGACCAACTTGCTATGAGGCGACTGTGCTAACCACTACACCACCTCACCGCCCTCCAGAGGCTGAAAGGCAGGGGTACACCCTGGACAGTTTGCCAGTCCATCTCAGGGCACACATAGACAAACAACCACACATACACACACATCTATGGGCAATTTACAATCACCAATCAACCTAATGTACATGTTTTTGGACTGTGAGAGGAAACCAGAGTACCCAGAGGCAGCCCACGCAAAAGCCTGGAAAACATGCAAACTCTGCACAGAAAGACCCCCACAGAATCGAACCCGGGACCGTTGTGAGGCGACCGTGCTTACCACTACACTACCGCGCTGCCCTAGTTTGTTCATTGGCTATATTATTTATTATGGTTATATTATTTAACCTGTATCTTTCAGTATATTGATCTTCAATAATTTCAGATTATAAGTATACCTGCTCCACCGATACATGTCACAACATACTGTAACCCGCGTGTTGTACAGTATGCAGTGTTTTTACTCTACATATGGGTGTACATTAGTAGCTATGGTATTTTTTTTACTTTTCTTTTAATTAATTTCTTTTAATTTAACCATTTTTGTTGCACTGTTTATTGACAATACCAGCTGCTTGGTTCAGACTACATAACTAATTAGGGCATACAGCATTGCACCATGCAATAGACTTTAATTTCCATTTGATTTTCCATTGTCATTTTTTTGTCAAACCTTTGGTCCCGAAATTGCCATTTCTCAGCTTTGAAGCACTGCATTTAAATCCCTCCACAGTATTAAAGCAATACTATGTCTAATTAAAGCTTTAAAAGCAGGCAGTATACAGAGTGTGTTGTTCTATATGCTATTGCTGGTGAAGAGTGTGTCAGCCGTGCATGCTACACATTGTGCCTGGAGAGATTGATGTTTTGTCATCCACCTGCTTCAAAGCTGTAAAAGCAGCTGCAGAAAAAGGCAAACCTACCCGGCTTCCAAATCCAAACAAAGAAATCTTAGTGGGCTGTTTACATATCAGTGAAGGGATATGGGGGCTCATACTGATGTGCTGCCAGAATTCATGGAACATTTCGGTCCTTGCGTGATGGGTGAGTGTTAAATGCATTTTTGCTACAGTGTGAAACAATTAATGACAACTTGGGCTCTGGTTTTGTGAGGGTAATCCTGGATCACACAGAAATGATTTTTTTCCTAACCCTGCTATGCAAATGCTTAGAGTCATGCACTGTGTAAGTCTGATGGCAATGGCAGAGGTAAAAATTTATGCAGTCGTGCGATTTCTTTTTTCCATGCACTTCCTCCGTCTTGAAGTCTAGCCTTCTTTTATAGCGGTTGAGCAGAGTGATCTATTGTGTCTTGTTTATCGCTAGCCATGGTCACTTCTCTGGAATGCAATTGGCTGGAACCACGTTTTGTGGGTCCTGCTCCCTGCTTTTTTCCCCCTCCGCCTCCTCTCTCTCTCTCTGTCTCTCTCTTTCTCTGTTTCTGTTTCTCTGTGTCTCTCTTCTTTTTAAGCAGGACAAGAGCAGGGGTCTTTGGTTTATTGTACCGTTTTTTTTATCTTATGCTGCCCTCACCATATGAGTGCATGTGAATAAGAATAGGGGACCCTTGTTCACATTGGAGTGGACCAAATGTATAAAGCTAAATTACTTTACTTAATTTCTAAGATTGTATTGCACATGTAGGCTCTTCCTATTTATTATATTAGGTTTATAACTGTGTCAACTTTTACCTTGTATGACTTAGGTAATAAAAACCTTATTATACGTTTTTAAAGGTATTTATTATGTAATGTGGATATTCTGTTCTGCTATTATAGGCTTTATTAGCTGTGTGTGTGTAATCCTGTACATGGAACATTTTCGTCAAATACCCTGAAATGTCCATTACTCCCCCTTTTTGCTTTATGTGATTTAAATGCTTTGTGTAATGAACTGAGTCCTCAGCTGACAAAAGATGCCAAAAATGTATGTCAGAAATTTGGCTGCTGTCCTGGATTCATTCCTTTTTATAGGGCTATTGGAGCACTGTACACGAGTCACAATATGTCAGAGGAAGTTAACCTGTCCCAAGCCATTCTCCTCGTTCCCCATCATTGACAGCATGTGCTGTGAATCAACCGGCCTGTAGCTTGTGGCTGAAAATTCCCATTATTATGATCCTATCACATTTATATCAATAATATAAGTATTAACGCTGAAACCTTTTGCAATAAAAATGTTCTAGTGTCCTGAACAAGCTCTAAAAGCTGGCTCATTTCCAAATCAAATGGGCAAATCCTGCATGTCTGTTTTTGTAGTATTTTTTGTTTGGTTTAACAGGCAAGAAAAAACACTGGACATTTTACATTCTGATAGATGATTTAGTTTATGGGGATATTCACTGACCAGCTGTTCCGAATGTTGTGCCCTTGTCAAAGTGTTAAACTGCTACAGTTGGTTCCCAGTTGGTGGTTCTGCAGGACTGGGTATTTAAAACATTGTGTGTGCGTGTGTGTGTGTGCGTGTGTGTGTGTGTATGTGTGTGTGTAGGTGTAGAACTATTGGTAATATTCATTCATTCATTCATTCATTCATTCATTCATTCATTCATCTTCTTACCGCTTATTCCATAGTTCGGGAACTTCACTTTACTTCACTTCTTGTTGTGAGGTGACCGTGCTAACCCCTACGCCACCGCGCCAATATTATTTTCTATTTTTATTTTTGTAATAGTTTGCCTTGTCTACTAGTTTGCCTTGGTTCCACTTGGTTCATTAAACCATATTTACAGTTTTTAAAACTGTTTTGTTGAAACATTACTTTATTATTGATGATGGTAAAATAATAATGATTAGCTATTTTATTGTGTTTGTATTAAATTTAATAAGGATTGTGATTTGCTATTCTTATCTGTAAATGCTTGCAATAGACTGTTGTACTTCTGCATCATGTGTTCCCAAGATCCCTCCTCAAAGTCCTGCTCCAAGATCCAGGGTGAAATAATGTCTAAAAAAGGATTTACTCTAAAGCAGGTTCCAAAGAATACATTACAGCAAGTTTAAATTCAAATGTATTTCTACTGTATGCATATATCACATCACATCAGACCTCAGACATTGTTTGACGACTGAGTTCCACAGAAAATGAGTAACAGCATTTCATACTGTTACCCTCATCTGTTACAGCGCTTGCCCTCAGAGCAACAAGTGTGAAAGTACAAATGTGGCAAATTCTCTTGGTGGTCATGCTCCAGACCAAGCGCTTTCCTCCTAACTAAAGCATGTGCGATGAAGACTTAGCCTGGATTACAGGCCCTAAAAAAAACCCCAGCTTCCTTCCTAACATGAATTAATCAGATTAGAGCAGGTGAATTCCATCCCTGAAGGGAAAGTATGCAAATTGTATAATTGACTTTTTTCCCCCTCATGATTGCGGACAGTGTGAGGACATCAAAAAAGAGCAGAGGTTCGGTTAGACAGACAAAGGCTTAAGAATCAATAGATGTAGCTGGAGTTTATGGATACACTAGCGTCTAGCGAGTTTGCTTACAAGTGTTTCTTCACGCTGCTCTTCCTGCCACAGATATTGAGTGGTGGGGTCTTTGTGGCAGATCTACCTTTTTTTTCTTTAATCCCTCAACTATTTACTTTTATTTAATTAACCTTTTTTCTTTAGATTCTGTAGACTTTTTTTTACTAGTAATTCTTTTTCAAAACTTAAGCCAAAGTAAGAATCTGCCATGGTCCATTCCCTGTAAGTGATCTCATTCTTGGCCAGTAAATCTAGTTTTGATTCGGATATTTGTGCTTATCTGCAGAAGAGCCGTGTGCTTCTGTTAAGTGCATCAGAAACAAACACTTCAAAAGCAGCTCATCAAGAGTGACACAGACTCAGTTTCATTTCGTTTTTCTCAAGATTCTTCCATGTCACGCTCTAACTTGTGTGTAATCTATATTAAGGCTAGGTCAGTAAGGTTGAAACAATATTGCCATTGCAATAAATGTATACGCTTTTCAATGATATTGCTGTTATTGCCTGTCCTTGTCTAACATTGTAGGAAAGAAATTTCGACTCTATGAGCAAAGCATGAATTGGAATCTTTATAGAATATACCACAAGCATTATTTCTTAACTAAGTTGGGTTCCAATACTGCTCAGACTCAAAGCCAAGCATTTCTTTCTTTTTTTGAGTTTTATAGGTTCCATATAGGTTTAATTTTCTCATTTATGCATTGGTTAAAATGTTTATTTGTTCATTTGATCATTGTATTATTTATTATTTTGTAACATTATTTTTTGCAGTAGTTTAGTCATTCATTCATTCATTTATTCATTCATTCATTCATCTTCACCCGCTTATTCCCGAATCCGTGGTGACGGAGGTCTGCTGCGCCTATCCCAGCACACATAGGGCAAGAGGCAGAGGGTACACCCTGGACGGGTCGCAAATCCATCTCAGGGCAACACATAGACAAACAACCATTCACACACACATTCACTCCTATGGACAATTTACAGTCACCAATCCACCTAATCTGCATGTTTTTGGACTGTGGGAGGAAACCGGAGTACCCGGAGGAAACCCACGCAAGCGCGGGTAGAACATGCAAACTCCGCACAGAAAGATCCCAGCGCGGGATTCGAACACGGGACCTTCTTGTTGTGAGGCTATCCACTACGCCACCGCGCCGCCCAGTAGTTTATTGATATTCAAAATTTAATTAATCAAATGATTTCCTTTCTTCGCTTTATTTGTTTCCCACATACACATATGGTCATTGTCTTAGACTCATGCATGATATTATTATTACAGCACTTTTTGTACTTTTTTTTGGTATTTTAATTTGCAATGTATTGCGATATGTTTTACATCACAATATATTGTGATATATTTTATGTATATGTGATATGTATTGTACCATTTATTTAATTATTTTTATTATACATTTATTCATCTTCTAATTTGCTTAGGTGGATTGGTGATTCTAAATTGTCCATAGGAGTGAATGTGTGTGAATAGTTATTTGTTACCCTGAGATGGACTGGTGACCCCTCCAGGGTGTACCCCTGCCTCCCTTTCTTTGTTTATTCGTTAACTTTGTTCGATCACATTTGACCTGGAAACACTGGGAGCCAAGCTAAGACACCAGGATAGGATGCCAGTTTACGACAGTAAAGCACCAATAACCCCCTCCCCACCAAACACACATATTCATACCTATTAAAAATTCTTCAGAAGCATCCTCACATTGCATTATAGGAGATTATCTCCAGTTTTCTGAAAACAAAGAAACAGATTAATAGAAGGTCTTTCTGTGTGGAGTTTGCATGTTCTCTATGTGCTTGCATGGGTTTACTTGGGGTACTCCAGTTTTGTCCCACAGTCCAAAAATATGTACTTTAGATTTATTGGTGAATCTAAATTGCCTGTAGGTGAGAGTTTGTGTGGCCCTATGATATACTGGAGATCTGTCCAGGGTATACCCCTCCTGCCTTTCACCTTGGGATAGGCTTTAGCAGGCCCCTGTGATCTGTGAATTAGGACTATAGAAGATGAGTGAATGAATCCATTGTATTCAAATGATTAGAGTGATTTTGTAAGAAATGGCAACTGCATGAACGAAAATGTAGTGGTGAACTGTGGTGTAGTCGACTATAATCTCCATCACAACAAAAATCCTGCAGATGTGAACCTTGTGCTCTTGAAACAATCTATTGTGCAGCCCTAGCAGAGATGCAGATATATTTATTGATTTAATGGCCATTTCAGCTTCAGCATCTTGCTATTCTTCACATGACCACATGTCGGAACATGGCGCTTCTGTCATTTTATCAAAGAATTAGGTTCAACTTAATGGATCAATTTTTTGATTATTAAAGCCAAGCCTCTGTGGTACAGAGTAATGCGTTCTGCATTGATCTCCCTCCAACCTTTTATTGTCATTACTCCACAGGCTCTCACATTTAAAATATATTTTCACAGAAATAAAGATTTTACCAAGTGACAGAGAGATGAAAAACCTTATGAAGCACATTGAGCGTAGGCGACATGATGAGGATTTATTAATAAGGCTTTATACGGGACATGATATCTTTAAATCCGTGATGCACACCACTACACTTTTTGCCCTCTGAACCTCATGACTTTCACCCTCAGTCTAGCGCACTGTATTCGGGAGCGTTGCGAGCAATCAGCAGTGAAGGCTGCTACACTTCTTGCTGATGGAGTTTGATTTTTTTTGGGCAGGGAAAAAGGAAAAACAGAGTAGTGATGCAGTAAAAAGGCCTGAAGCATGTGCAGCTCCTATTGACCAACAGCATGAAAGGAAACGCAAGAGTTCAGGACATAATGATTGCAGTGAACTGGGTCTATGAGCTATGAGCAATGCCCTTGGGCTAACCAATCAATAGCCCATCAATACCTTTTTATTAAAATTGTTTGCAAGAAAATAAAAATCCATTTTGTTTTGTGAGAAAAAAAGAGCATAAGACGCCATTTATGTATTTATATGCTGGTCAGATTAATAGAAAGGAATATCGGTTGTTGTGGGATGGTATTACTGCTTTGTAAATTTAGAGACTTGGAATTGATTTTTCTGATAAATGAAATTGCGATGATATTTTTTTGCTTATTTTTCGTTAAGCTGAATAGACATCACATTACACTTGTATTGAGATGAGATTAATAACACCAATAATTATTACACATTGCAGATTAACAATACGCTGCATAGGCAGAATTGATTTCACTCTAAAGTCCTGTGAAGAAGAGGATTAGCCCAATATGTTTTATTGCAGAGAGGATATTTCTTGTAATTTGTTGTTGCCTGTTGTACAATACAGGCCTATTAAGAGTGTAATTTTTTTTTCAACCGGCATGAAACACGAGAGTTTAATTCTCGCCAGTGAAATCTGTCACCCAAGAAAGCTTTGTCTTTCTCTCCCCTCCTTTCCTTTCTCCTTCCCAGCCTAAATCAGATCTGTAGTACTCCCTCAGTGATAGACCATTAGACATATAATGGAATTTGAAGAGCATCTTTATTTAGAACAGCCATTCTGGAGATTACTGAATAAACTACCCACCTCTTCTCTTCACAAGCAATGAGAGCAGAAAAAAATTGAGAAAAAAGAGAAAGCAAAGCTGATAGGTGTGGAGGCTGAAAAGGGATGTACAGTGCGAGTTACATTGCCAGGCTTTGTGTGTTCTTGTTGCAGAAGAAGGTGGAAATCAGCACAGCAGAGGCTCCGGAAGGGACCAACGGAGAGGTGAGCGCTGCAGTGGTTCGACTGGCTACTTCCTGTTCCTGCTGGAGTGACCCGCAGGTCTGAGGAGGAGCGAAAGACAGAGTGAGGGAAAGGGAGAAAGAGCTTGAGCGAAAAAAAAGAGAGAGAGTGAGAAGAGCGTGAGTATGAAATAACAAAGGGAAAGCATGGGTGCAGAAGGGGAGGGAGGGAGGGAAAGGGGAATATTTCACACAGCTTTATGAAGGAGCTGAGGCCAGTCGAGAAGCAGCTGTCAAAAGGTTCAGGTCATCTTGATAAGCCAGCTATAATTGTACTGCTTTCGGATGTGTTGCTGTCTTTCTCCAGTGTGTACATTTAGCAGTGTTGTTTCCACATCCGTTTGTGTTCGATTTTGCTGTTTACTTTTTTTTTGCTGATTTATATGCTTTGCTTAATTTTTTTAAGACATGCGTCATTGGTTCTGCTGAAGGTTTTGCAGTGGGATTGCATTTCCATAATTACCCTCGAGATTTGCTGTGTATTCGTCAAAACAAAAAAGCAACTGTATTTGTTCTTTGTAAATTTAATATAAAATATTATTAATGTCATGCGTTTTAAAGCTTTTTTAATCATTGCAAAGCAAAAAAAAAAAAACGTCTTAAACGGCTGCAGTTGCACATACCAGCCAAAAGAGGGCAACATCATTGCAGAATTCCTCTCCACACTGTTGAGGATGGCAGATTAAACGTATAGGTAAGAATAATTTACATCTACAACAACTCAGCCAGGCGCTGTCAGACAGAGGTTCGAAGCAGGTTTGAACACTGGCAACAAAGGTGGCTATTGTCACAAGTGTGATCTCTGCTGCTGGAATAAAATTCAAGATGTCCATAAAAGGATCCTGCCCCACTGGCAGCCAAATAAAAGCATTAAATGGGCCTGTCTCCTGGACATTAAATGGGCAAACAAACATCTTCACTCATCGTGTTGCCCAGGATCCTGATGAAAAATTTTACTTAATTAAATTATTTTAGCAACTGGGAAAAATATTTTCTGTTAATTATCTTAATAATTTAAAATGCAATCTTTATTATTTTTAATGAAACATTTTGGAATATTCAGAAAGTCATGAAAGTGACACTACATGAAGCCGTATAGATGTGCAACAGTAGGATTTAGGAATCAATGCATTATCAAGTGATTTCTGTTTATCAAGTGACTACAATGTTTGTGACAATAGAATAATATCGACACAAGGATAAAATATCTTACATATCTGAAGAGAATTTCAGGTAAAAAAGAAGATTTCCTATTTGGTTACTAGGGTTAGGGTATGGTACGGTACTGATGTGTGTGTGTGTGTGTGTGTGTGTGTGTGTGTGTGTGTGTGTGTGTGTGTGTGTGTGTGTGTTATAAACTTCACTGCTACAGAGATTGTCTGATGATTAGGGAGATGTTGCCATAGGATCAGTGAATGAGAGCTTATTTAATGCAATACAGGGAGTATCCCATAGAGGGAGGCATACTTAGACATGCCCTCAATAAACTAAAAGTAAACATAGAAGCTTTCCACAAAGCATAGTTTATTATTATTATTATTATTATTATTATTATTATTATTATTATTATTATTATTATTATTAGTATCATTTGTATGTATTTAAAATTATAGACAAATATATATTAGTGAACTTGTTTTTTATTAAATCTGATTATATCTTTGACTCTATTTCACTTGACCCTGGCTCGCTGTTCAGTCTTGTATCACTTCCGTCACTTTTACTTCCATGACAGCAGTGCAGAATGTAGCACAATTCAATTAGACTGGACATGCTGTACAATTAGGTTTTCCTGATACAAAATTTAACGGTAAATTACTTGCATATTTGCCAGTCATTTGTGAGAGTGGACTGATTCATTTTACTCTCAGCTCAGTGTTGGGGAGAGAGGAAAGAATGGGGTTTAGCATTCATTTATACATGTGCTCATGTCTATCTATCTATCTATCTATCTATCTATCTATCTATCTATCTATCTATCTATCTATCTATCTATCTATCTA
>JAOTRA010000032.1:9880082-9892401 GCA_026260255.1 Pseudolaguvia tuberculata
TCTCTCTCTCTCTCTCTCTCTCTCTCTCTCTCTCTCTCTCTCTCTCTCTCTCTCTCTCTCTCGCTCTCTCTCTTTCACACACAGCAACTGTTCTTGCATGTTTAAATCTTTAAACTTATTCCATGAGTTGGTGCTAGATAAATAACACAGTAAGAGATATATTTAACTCTAATTTTATTATCCAATTAAACCTAATGTGCTGATGGAAGAATATCCTTTGGCAACAATGCATTTTAAGACACAATCTTAGAACTGACTTGTTTGTGGAAGGTGTAGCTTACAGTGAGGGATGAACGTTGCCTTCTTCCTTTTTCTAATTGTCGTTGGGAGAGGAAGAGCTGGAGTGGCATGGTGGCTATATTCTTGGGGCTATCATCTCAATAACACAGGCAGCTTAATGACATCGCAGTCATTGTGAGATTACTGTCAGCATGTACGGTGGCCACAGGGGTGTGAAGGTGTACTATGCTCAGGCAGAGAGTGTTAGGTGTTGTGTGTTGGGGTGGGGTGAAGGAGTACACAGAGCCCCATGGTAATTAGTCAGCCTGCAGTGTGTGTTAAGTGGACTAAGCAGGCAGCACAGTGGCAGAAATATCATGTGTATAAAGTTTAGCTATATTTTACTCTTTAATACCCCTACAATAGATTTTTGCAATATCATAATTATATATAGAAATGGATTTAAACGAGCCACTGAGTTAAACTTTTTACTGCTCCAGGGGCGCTCTAATATAACTGATTCTGCACTCTGACCCTAACTGTCTCGGCTTGGGTATGTTCCCAAGGTGCAGACTAACTAGGTCGCTTTGTGCTGCAGGATCACTGGATGCAGACCAGGAAAGGGTGAACCTTCTATGCTCTATACCAAGCGATCCAGTGGAGAAGGTTAGACTACTTATTTAACTACTCAGCATACCTGGGCCTGTTACTCTGTTACACGGCATAAAGGCAGCTAATCCATTACAGTGTACAATTTTGGGGACCAACGGTCTTATTGGTCTAGTCCCAATCACGACAGTCAAAGATTTTGAGTGGAGAACCAATTAGTAAAAAATTTATTTGTTCTTGCACAGGATAGTAATTACAACACTACAGTGAGTTGACCGCTTTAGCATGTAATCCTCCTTGATGAAGCTGGATCTTTCCTGGTTGTTCCTGGATCATGACATTATGTTAAACGCCATGGGTGTGACATATCGTTCTCCAATTGGTGTTACTTCACACATTCTGTAAGGGTGCGGTCACACCGGAAGCGTTTCTATAGTGTTATGTCCCATAGTCGCAGCATGTCATTCCTCTGGGAATATATATATGTAAACTTACAGAGATTGTTAGTGTATCAAAACAGTTAGTAAACATCAGTTATGTCTATCAGTACAACGGCTATATGTACCGACTTGAAATTCATGATGTTAAATCTTATTGTTGTTGTTATTTTTGGAGGTATAGCCTTTGAATGGAGTGCTGAAACAAAAAAGGTACATGAGAAGAAAGATAAAAACTGAAGATTTTGGACCCGGTGTGTGTGTGTGTGTGTGTGTGTGTCTGTGCGTGTGTGTCTGTGCGTGTGTGTGTGTGTGTGTGTGTGTGTGTGTGTGTGTTTTACCTGTGGGTCCTGTTGCTTTTGCATTTTGCATTCCTCTCATCTATATCCAAGCCGAAAGTTTATCTTAGTGCTATTGTAGTCGAAGCTCTCAACAGGTTTCTATGTGATTCCCTGCTGTTCTGCTGGCTGATACCTTCTCATTGTTATTCATGGTTTATAACATAGCTAAGTGTTTTTTTTTCCTGTCTCCCCCTTCCCTCAAAGCTCCGTTTATGGATTGCTCCATAACCCCTTCAAGAGTGCAGTCTAATTGATCTAATTCACAGCTAACGGGTGTTCTCTGTTATTACAGATGATCTTGAAGCAACAACGGTAAAAGCATTAATAATCTGTTGTACAGCAGCGCAGCATGGCTGAACATGCAGGGATGGAAATAACACAGTCCATAGGGGGCGCATGAAGCCATTATTAATATTAAAGATGATTGTTCTGCACACAGTCTCTCACCTAGTGTAAATAAGAGTCTAGTGATGGGGGTCTTGTTACTGCTTTGATTCACTCTTGTGTTAAAATTCATATATTTAAAAATGGTATCACTGTGGCATTGGGATGGCTGGAGACAATAATTTTGGCATCGGTACAATACCAGAATGTAATATTACAGTGTTGAAGCTAAATCAGTATTATAAGTTACAAATATCTTGGAAACACTTTCTTAAAGTCAAATTTGCGGATAGTATTAATGAAATTGTTGTTTGGCGAGTTAATCATCATCATATATAGTATTTATTAATCTTGATTAATGATATATGTGTGACACTTAATTATAAAGAATTAACTGTTTTCTTCTAGGTTTCTAACTTTGAGTGTTAGAGCTGGGTGGTTCAGGGGTGACAGGCTTCGACACAAATATAAAAAAAACCATGACATTTGTTTGTGTCCACCTGTGTGTGTCAGGATAAAACATCCCATATAATTCTCAACACGTGATCATGTTTAGACAGCAAAGACATGCCGTTATGTGAATAAGATAAACTTTAGGCTATTTTGTTTGTTCAATGAAAGAAGATTCTATTAAGGCACAGCTTCCTCTCTAATATAATTTATCGGGAAACACTGAAGTTCTTTAAGAAGCTTCTAGATTCGATTCCCAGGCCGGGAATTTTTCTGTGCGGAGTTTGCATGTTCTCCCCGCACTTGCGTGGGTTTTCTCCGGGTACTCCGGTTTCCTCCCGCAGTCCAAAAACATGCAGATTAGGTCGATTGGTGATTCTAAATTGTCCATAGAAGTGAATGTGTGTGAATGGGTGTTTGTCTGTGTGTTGCCCCGCAATGGACTGGCGACCCGACTAGGGTGTACCCACACCTCCCGCCCTATGTGCTCTAGGATAGACTCCAGATTATGGAATAAGCAAGTAAGTGGATGAATGAATGAATGAATGAATGAATGTTACTATTTTTCTCTCTCTTTCTTAGACTGTTTTAGATTTTAGACTTGTTTAGCCAAAGTAAAAGTATTAATTAACCTCTCGCTCTGTCAGGTAGTTCATAGTAGAAGCGGTCAACAGCAGTTTGAGAAACACTACTGGTACATTCCAAAACAGCAGCAAACAAAATACAGAATTTAGTGAAATCACCGCTTACAATATAATATATGCCATATAGTTTTCCTGTACCTGTATACTGCACATCTTCATTCTGGCACATAAGTTATCCAGAGTTTGGTGAAGCATCTCATTGAATAGCACTTACCTCAGTGAAGGTTGTTTGAAATTTTGCGCTGTCTTTTTCTCCCCAGCTCGTTTTCTCTTTTTCCTCACCTCCTAATTCGCAGTATGATGACAATAACATGCACGGCAGCCTCACTGAGACCTTTCCAAATGCTTCTGGCCACCCACTCTCTTGCCAAGGTCAGCACTAAAAGGTGTCTCACTCCTCTGCCAGTGTCTTCCTCCCTGCCTAGCTCTGAAAGATACAATTTTCTTCAAATGCACCTCTCGGACTAGTTTGTCTATTTCTGTGCTGCCCTTTTCCAATGAGGCAGAGGCTCTCTGTGTCACGCTGTCTAGTGCAAATCACACGTCGGGGCCAGAATCTGAGAGGGACAATTTGCCAGTGGTATGCATGAGTAAGCAGGGAATTTCTCCATTTAGAGTGACCAGACTGCTCCCTGACAAGCTGACGAGAAGCTGAAGAGAGAGAAACAATATAGAATCACTTCTCCTTGCCGGTGACATTTTCTAGAAGTTGAACGTCGCACTGTGCCTGAGATTCTGAATCGAGGGGACAAGCTTCAGATGGCTTTTGCCACATTTGATCATTCTCTAAAGCTGCCGCTGTCCAGCGCTAATGCTGCCACTGGGTACTTGCTTATGTGTTGTTTATGCTGGGCATTCCTTTGGTTTATGCAGCAAAAGAACACAATGAAGCAAACTAGAATAGAATAAAAGAGGACACAATAAAATTTAAACAGAATTGGTATAAAATAGAGAGGGTTATAGAGACAACCATAATAATAGAATAGAATAGAATAGAATAGAATAGAATAGAATAGAATAGAATTTGATTAGATAGGAAAGAATATAATAGAACAGAATTTGAATGGACAGAACATCATGACATTATAGAATAGAGTGGTATTAGATCATATAAAAAAGAATAGGATTAGACCGTATAGAGTAGAATATGGTTGGACAGGACAGAATAGAAGAGAATGTAGGAGAATAGAGTAGAATAGAAGGGGATTGGACTGTATAGAAAATAATTGGGTAGAATAAAATACAATGGGGGGGTGGCGTAGTGGATAGCACAGTCGCCTCACAACAAGAAGGTTCCGAGTTCGAATCCCAGGCCGGGATCTTTTTGTGCGGAGTTTGCATGTTTTCCCGGCGCGTTTGCATGTTTTTCCGGTTTCCTCCCACAGTCCAAAAACATGCAGATTAGGTGGATTGGTGATTCTAAATTGTCCAACAGAGTGTATGTGTGTGTGAATGGTTGTTTGTCTATGTTTTGCCCTGCGATGGACTGGCGACTCGTCCAGGGTGTACTCCCGCCTCTCGCCCTATGTGTGCTGGGATAGGCGCAGCAGACCCCCGTGACCCCGGATTTGGGAATAAGCGGGTAAGAAGATGAATGAATGAATGAAAATAGAATGGGATTAGACAGGATAGAATAGAATAGGATAAAATATGATTTGACAGGACAAAATATAATAAAATCTGATACAATGGGATCGGACATGACGGAATGGATTATAATGATATATTATATTATATTATAATATATTATATTATTAGTGGTCCTGTGATGGACTGGTGACCTGACCAGGGTATACCCCTGCTTTTCACCCAAAATGTGCCAGATAGGCTCCATGAATAAAAAGAATAAAGTAGAATAGAATAATTAGTTTAATATCTAATAGTTTAATATTAAATTCATTTAAAATATAAAAGGCATCAAGTTTAACTTTAAAATGACTCTTTCATCTCTATAGAAACCATGTTGTCACACATTAAAATAAAGTTTATAAATGCCATAATGCAAAAACTTTATTACAGCTTTACAAGTCAGCATGTTTTTTAAAAAGCTTTTAAGTGCCTGTCAAAAAATGCTGAGTGAAGGGAAGTGTTCAGTTTTTAGAAGGAAGTTGTCGAGTCTGAAGACTAGTATCACTGACAGACATCTTTGTCTTTCATTTTCATGCATGAGTGTTTATCCTTATTTCTCATTATACCATAAAAAGTTTCAAAGAATTGCGTAAGATACTGTGCTCATTTTTATAAACCTTTATTTTACAAAAAGGAAAAAAGCTCTTTTTCTCCCAGATTGGCTAAAAGAAGTTTTTTCTCTCATTTTATTATGAGCTCTTGCCAGAGGTGCAGTTATGGTCTCTTCATACAGCAGCATATGTTCAGTCCTGCTTTATCCCACAGTAACTAAATATACAGACATTTTTTAAAAGGCAGTGCATGAAACCTTGACTAGTCCCTCATTGTCTATGAAAGAACGTATAAATCCTCTATGTTTCCTGTAAAACTCTACCTCACACACCCTGAGCTTCCTGTAGTACATGGCAGAGAATCAAGTCAGTCATCGTCACTGTGTCTAAATGAGCAAAGAGAGCAAAAACAAGAGTTATCCTGTGGAACTAAGGAGTGTGATTTTTTTTCATCAATGAACAGTTTACTGTTGCCATCTTTTACAAACGGAGGAAAAAACACTCAACGTTATTTTGCCTTTCTCAGAGCCCCTGAGATTTCCTTGTTAGCTTAGATGTAGAATCCCGTTTTTTGAGTGCACACACACTTGTGTGTGTGTGTGTGTTTGTGTATATGTGTGTGTGTGTGTGTGTGTGTGTGTGAGAGAGAGAGAGAGAGAGAGAGACACCGTCCAGCCAGCGGCATGATCAGGATGAGCCCTAACCTTGATCAATACCTCACTATGTATCCCTTCAAACCCCACCGCTCCTGCACACTTTTTATTTTAATATCATGGCTGTTTGAACACTCTAGCCAGGGGCCTTCACCGAAATGGGCTCTAACTAGGCTACACACATACCCACACACTCACGCTCTCTCACCTTTCCTGCTATTCTCCCCTCATGTTTTTCTCTTTCTCTCATTTATTGTATCTCTTCCTTTGTAAGGGGTCATTTTTACAGGAAAAAAATACACAAGCCCCTGGGCAGAAGAGCATAGGACAACTGTGTCATTTACCTGTGTTCTCTTGGAGCAGAAATAAAACTCCACAAAACAAAACAGCAGCAACCCTGGTCTTCCCTTCGACACAAACACACTTCAAAGAGAAAAAAAGGGAGAAATCGCTTAAGGTTTTTAATCATTTCCCTCATGCTCTGGGTGTGTGTGCACCAAGTTGAATTCGAGCACTCAAACAGAACAGAGTCTGGTACACCACGCTGGGACATAACAGTGAAACAACTACTGCTTTAAAAATAAAAAAATACAAAAATACCTTCCATGTTTCTCTTCTAATCTTTTCTTTCATCACATTTAATGCCCTCTTGGGCAAATGGAACCCAGAGGCAGTTAAACAAAAAGGAGAGTGCAAAGAAAATGTTCATGTTCAAAACGCATGCAGGTCTGTAGCTATAGGATATATAAAAGACACTGTAGGGATATAGAGAGTGTGTGTATGTGTATGAAATACATTGAAGATGACCCAAATGTGTATAAGTGGGTCGGCCGTGTGTCATGGCCTGAGTTTAGAATGATGGTGTCTTGTACAGAAACCGTCATCTTTCTCTCTTTCTTGCACATACACACATCTTACAGACTTAACACACAGATGGATATTAAGTGTCTTTGTTCTCCGCAGCCAAAACGGATGCATGCTTCAAGCTGCATGCATGCATTTCATTCCTACATTTTCCTTCATAATTGCCTATAAACAATGGGCCAGAAAATATACAAGGTGATTGCACAGCCCACCATCCAAATGGTGCTACCCTCACTATGTTTATTTTTTAAAAGTGTGTCTGTATTTAGCAATGTTCAGTTATATTTAACTCAGGGTTGTTAACCGTGTTTTTTTATTTATGTGGTATGCCACAAGATAAGGGAAATACTCTAATATTAAACCAATCCTATTCAGCCAACTCAGAGTGACCTCATCGTCCATGTCAGCTCAGCTCCCATCATGCAATGTTGAAAAAGAGTGCAGATCGAGCAGCAGCTGGCTCTTGGCATTGTCATCTTCCCTCCTGTCTCTCCTCATCTGCTACTTTTCTCTCTTCTCCTCTGTCGCTTATCACTCTCCTACCTGCTCTCTCTCTCTCTCTCTCTCTCTCTGTCTCTCTCTGTCTCTCTGTCTCTCTCTTTTTCTCTCTTCCTGGCTGATCTCGCTGGTGGGCTGCGGTACATCTGACAGTCCCTGTGAGCGTTGCCTCTACTCATTATAAAATAACCCTAAGCCCAAGCCTTCTCCCAGCCAGAAAACAGGTGCGACAGCTACCTCTCCTGCCATGTTTGCAGAGAAGACGATTCAAGTTCCTTCCAGAATGTGACAAAACAAGGAACAAAGAAAGATGCTTAAAAGTATAATTTGCTCGCACTCGCTGAGCCGTGTTCTCTTGTGTTGGAATTACTGGTGTGGATGGGTGGTATGCAAGCCCTTCAAGCTTTGCATCTCTTGCCAGAAAGACTGGTGCTTGATAGGGTAGGATTTCAGTAGCTGTACTTACCCAGCTCTTGTGTTTTCTCTTGTATGGCTATGCGTGTGTGTGGGTAGGTGTTTGTATCCCCGGGAGCAGTATCTAAGGCCAACCAGTCACTGGAACAACAATCTGATGGACGGTTAAGCGATTGGAAGGTTGCCAGTGGATCTCAGACAGGTAGGAGCTACGCCAAGGCCATTTCATAGACCATCCATCCTGTTCTCAGTGACAATCCGACGCCTGCTAGCTTCCGTAACTGCTCCTTCTCTTCCTCTGCCGAATAGAGCAAATTTGATTCGGCCCCTGCAAAAGCACTTTTCACCATATAAAAGCTAATCACTCTGCAGGAATGGGGGCTTCAAGGTAAAGTCAGTCGGGTGAAGGAGGTACAGTGTTCTGATGGTCAAAACACTGAGCACACACTCGTTCAACCAGTCTGAGTGTATTTCTGTTTTTCTCTTCATGTCCGTGAACTTTTGTCTACACATTTACAAATTTCTAATGCCATGACAGGTTCTTGTACTACACTTGAACACTTTAAAGGACATTAAAGTAACACTTGTGTTTTCAGTTTCATCTTCCTTCACTGCATCTGTATTCAACTGGAAGTATATGGATTAATAAAATTGCAGCAGCATATTTCTCAGTACAGACGA
The DNA here is from genome assembly GCA_026260255.1 of Pseudolaguvia tuberculata. Taxonomy (NCBI): domain Eukaryota; kingdom Metazoa; phylum Chordata; class Actinopteri; order Siluriformes; family Sisoridae; genus Pseudolaguvia; species Pseudolaguvia tuberculata. The sequence continues at coordinate 9,888,457 of JAOTRA010000032.1, forward strand.
TTGAAAAGAAAACCTGCTTAGCTGCAGCTCATTTATAAATGAAGTCTAAGGGCAGTTGTTCTGCTTTTGAATAAACCTTTATGTGAAGCACTTTCATGAATTCTTCAGTGGAATCTATTCATAATTCAGCTCTAAATGGGTATAATTAATCATTTCTGAGATATATATTTTTTTCTGTGAGAAGTGCTTCACTTTCTGTCTGCCGGCTCATGGCCTTTTGTTGCATTGCATTATACCATGAAAGATGAGAATGTTCTCCAAGTTCCTCTCGTTACAGATCGCTCAACTTGCCATACAAAATTTTCTCTTTGTATCAACATGTGTAGGTGTGCAGGTATGATTGGGAAATGGCACTCTGCAATGTTCAATCCTCACATTTTTGGAATAAGTTCACCTCACAGTGTTTCCAGAATAATCTCTAGATATAGGGTAACCTTGATTAATGATTAAAAATAAATATCTGATTATACGATTTGCCCTAGTATATAAAATGCAATGTAAAACTGTTTAAAGGCCTATAGAGTCTTATATAATTTTTTTATTTTTTGCTTTTTCTTTTTATTGTGATTGTTAAGGATTTGTGATTGCTTGCTGGAGTTGCATTGAAAAGTACCTGCTCAATGGCATGCATATTTACTCCTCCACAGACACTCACTCCTGTAAGCAATTTATTGTGCCTCAGTGTCCCGTGTTCACTTCCCAATACAATTTGGGATAGGCTCTAGCAGACCCAGTGACCCTGAATTATGGAATAAGTGGGTAAGAAGATGAATGAATGAATGAATGAATGAATGAATGAAATACAATTTAGTAGCTAGATAAGTAGGTAAATACTCACATTGATTGAAAACAGCATCGCCTTCAAACAGCATTCAAAAGAAAACATGAAAATCCTTTATCACTGAAAATATAAACATATTTAATGTGATTTAGAGATTAAACATTCTTTAATCATTCATGTATTTTTCTATAGTAACAGTGCATCTGTTTATGCATTTGTTTAAGCACCTTTAGACACCATAACCCAACTTTGCTATGTAGTTTGTAAAATAGTGGAATGGTAGCAAAGCATTGTATTAGAGTAAAATAGAATATTTTACTCAAAACCTTGTGTCCGGCACGATGCCCAGATGAGTCCACTGAGATCTGGCAACTCATGTCATTCTGGGGATGGTCATATGATCAGCCTTGCCAAGATATTCTGCTGGTTCACTAGTGCCGCTTACCGAACCGTGCCAATCCTTCATGGGCCAAGCTTAATACAGAAAGTGTATGAGTACAAGCAGCTTTAGGGAAGCTAGCAGGGAGGTGAGGTCCTGCCTCATGTGAAGGGATCATTGAGAAATTCTGGGAGATGGAGAGACAGTGAGAGGAAGCAAAAGAAAAAAAGTTGAAAAAAAAAAATACAACACAGAGGAGTTAGGCCTGGCTGTGCCGGCAGGTTAAATATCTTCAGGCTAGGAGTGCAGTGAGGGCATCTAGCCTGTGGTAAAGAGAATAGAGAAGTCAAGCACACATGTGGCTTTCACATCACTGCTCTTTAACTCACTCTGGCTCTCTCGTGACCATTCTACTGCTTGGTATTTGAACCTCCTGCCACCTGCACTGGCATGTTGATTTCGCTTCTAGGCTGCTGGAAAGGCAGTGTCTTCAGTCTAAATTGTTTTTTTCCCCTTTTGCCTTTATCAATGTGAACTAAACCGCCATCCCTTTTTACACAAAAAGTCTGTAACAATTCCCCCATTATAAGAAGGTTGGCACTGTTTGGCCACAATATCTAGTACCCTCTTGTATTTCTACTCTTCTCAAGAAAGAATAACCCACGAAATAGAATCCACCTCTAGCTCTGGTAATTACTATTATAATAATAATGTAAATACCAATTAACTAACCATTTTGAGGTAATCTTGGAACACTCTCATTGTGCAATGAGATGTGGGTTATGAAGTACCAGGCCAAAGTGGAGCATCTTGTCGAGGTAGCTTATTAAATAATGCCCAGCTAATTGCTTTGTCTTCTTTTTGTCCTGCTGTTGTACATGTTATTAAGCGTGTTTCATATATCTTAGAATAATGAGGAAGACAAGCCTGGCACCTGCACACTGTAATTAAACGTATAAATTCTCTCTCTCCTTGCAGAATTATTTGTGGTCACGTACTGATTTATACAGCTTGGTAAATTGCAATGTTGAGCTTATTTTCTTTCCCTGAAAGAGCTGGATAGAGGAACCTCATTCATCAGCCACCTTTGCCAGAATAAGCGTCTCTGAAAGTTGACTATATAGAAGGAGTACATGTTTTTTTTTTTCCTTTTCCTTCTTTATTTCTCTTCCAAGCCAAGCTGAACCACCCTGACATTTGTAGTTGGGAAAGGCAAGTGAATATTTATCGCGCAAACATAAATTAGACTAATGTTCTGCTAATCATACTGGTCTTTTCTGTCATTCCCGCTGTGATTATTTTACATCTAATGGGCAGCTGGGGAGAATAGCTGAGATCTACTGCTTTATTTCTGATTTATGGACCTGGTAATATACATATAGGTTTTGGATGCCTTCTTTGGCATTATAGTATCGTAGCAGTGTTTCAGACTAATCACTAATGGTAGAATGTGCGATTACAGTGGCTAAGACGTTTGTCTAGACTAAGGGAAATAACTAAAAGATGTTTACTTAAGACTTGAAGATTTCCAAAACATGTCTTGGTCTGGAAAAAAACTTTTTTCAACTTTTTTTCAACAAAACTTTTATGGTGTTCAAGTTTTGACATGTTCAAGGTTTTGATGAACTAAAACAACTTTCACTTTGCTTATGTATCACAAGCACAAGGAAAGTTTATAAAACTTTTCCTGACATTTATTCTGGATTTTGGACAGTTTTACAGACAAAATTGGTTCCGTATGAATGGAAGAGTGCTGATTTTAAATACTGTTACATTGTAATGTAGCTGAGTCAAAATACATTTTTACAGAAACATCGAAATACCTGAAATTGAAATCTATGAGTTGTTTAAGCAGCTTATTTCAGTTTTAGGCTTTCCTTTTATACTATCTGTTGCACTTCAGAAGAAGGTATTCAATTAGTTTTTGGCTTGTAGTGTGGGAATTTGTTTATTTAGCCTGAATTAATAAGTTCAGACACTAATGTCAGATGAGAATGTCTGGCCTTCAGTGGTTGTTCTGTGGAGTTGACTTCAGACCTCTTTGTATCTCACTCGAGTGCTCCCACTTTAGCCAGAATGCACCATGTCAACAAAGAACTTAGACATTGTTTTGTTGACATTGTCATGTGGTTGAGTCTGTTAGTTCCAGTAAAAGAATAATTTAATGCTACAACATACAAAGACATTTTAGACAACTGTGTGCTTCCAATTTCATTGGCATTAGCTTGGGGAATGATTCACCTATGTGCATGTGTACAATGTTTTGGCTATATAAACTATTTTAAAGTGGAATTTACACTTCTCTGACAATTGGACTAACTGGCATGTCAATATTTGTGGCATTCATTGTTTGTGTAATATTTATATTTACAGCATTTGGCAGACTCCCTTATACAGAGCGACTAGCATTTATGTCTTTTATACAAACTAAGAAATAGTAACCAGGATTGAAAGGTAAATAAGGATGTTTCTTGCTGTCGGGTCGAAATATGGATAATGATGTAAAAAATATATTTTACAGTAAGTAGTTTTGGTTTACAAATGCAATTGGCAAAGCAGAATTGCAGGTGTTGCAGAATTGTAGATTGCAGCATTACTACTGACATTTTATAGGGTTTGTATCTACAGTCGGGGAGGTTGTGCCTGATCATATAAACTAAAGCTAAACACAGAAATTTGCATCAATTTGATTAATTTATGTTGTTTTTAAAGATATCTATCTATCTATCTATCTATCTATCTATCTATCTATCTATCTATCTATCTATCTATCTATCTATCTATC
>JAOTRA010000032.1:10066749-10080600 GCA_026260255.1 Pseudolaguvia tuberculata
CACACACACACACACACACACACACACACACACACACACACACACACACACACACACACACACACCCTCTCACTCACTCACTTAGGAGTTGCGTGCAGTGCAAGCAATGAAGCAGAAAATATTGCTGTCTAGATATTTGTCCTGGGGCTGATAGAGAAGGCATTGTCTTGGGACTCTCTCAGGCCTCTGAGCTGATAGTTGTGCATGGCAGCTGCAAACTGTGCTTTGTTATTTGTCTGAGGATTAGGGTTCAGGGCCTTGTTTTTTCGTCAAAATCTAGGCTGATCAGAAATACATGTGTTGTTTGGAGAGCAGAGGTCAACTCTTCTCTGTCCAATATTTTTTTTGTTATTATTATTATTTATGTATAGATTTATTTATTTATTTGTAGCGCCATGCTTGTGGGTTTCTTCCCGCTGTATTATTACCAGCAAGGCTCTGAGAATGCCCGGCAGCGTTGAGAATCCCGAGAGGTCTCCATTTTCACATCGCTCCCATTATCCAAAACACAGTATTTAACCTGCGAGCATTTAAAGCAAAACTGAGAACAGCTGTCACATTGGAGGCAGACGATACTGGCAGTAATAGCCAAAATACTGTAATTGATGCTGCTATGTAACGTGAGCACGGGCAGAATAAACAATATTTTACCTTCTGTTTGTTTTCCTGAACGCTTAAACAGCAGTAGGTTTGCGCTATAGGTAGCCGGCAGAAATGCACTATGCAACAGTAAACTGGGTTCTTTAGGAATTTACTCAGTTTCCTCATAATCATAAAACCGGATTGCAGTAACAGCATGCATCCTATCTCCTTCCCTCTTGTTCGCTCACTCTCTCTCTTAACCCCCCCCCTCCACCTTACCCACACACACATCCACTCCACCCCCTTCTCCACAGTCTTTAAACTGTAGCAGAGGGTTGGTGTCATATCCTATTGTGTGCGTTACTGTGTAAAGGAGGGGGGTGGATATGTGTGGGGGACATGCAGCATGTGAAAGCAGCAGGGGGCACTGCCAGTGCGTGAGCTCTCTGTAACGAGGACACAATGCTCAACTTCCCCTCACACTCTTCAAAGTGCTTGATGATTCCGTAGGCTTTCTTTCCATCGAAGCCTAGCCCATTAAACTGTTATTGTCCCATGCTGTATTAAACCACAATATCGGATATATAGCACCTTTAAATATTATCCTGATTTTTGGGGGGAATAGTTTGTAACTTAGCTATCCACTAAGGTCAGATGTATTTGTTTATTTCCTCAGTAACCTTTAGCTTTCTCGTAGATATGGATTGCTGGACCTGCACTTTTTTTTAAACTGTCTATTTTATTCATTCCTTCATTCATCTTCGAACCTGCTTATTCCCTAATTCCGGGTCACAGGGTCTGCTGGAGTCATCTCGGTGCACATAGAGCGAAACGCAGGAGTAATGCCTGGATAGATGCCATTCCATCACAGGGCCACATATGAACAGACAACCACACACATAATCACATTCACTCCGGAGGAAATTTAGAATTATCAATTAACCTAATGTACATGTTTTTGTATTATGGGAGGCAACTGGAGTACACAAGAGAAAGTACATGCATAAATTTATTTGTTTCTACAATTTGAAACACTTTATTTTGAACTATGTTAACCTGTTTGAAGTTTATACTCCTTGGTTTTATGTATCTCTTTGGTTTTAATCTTAAAAATAAATCGCATAAATGATACCACATAAACATTTGCAAACTTTGTTCATCATACCCTTTTTATGAAAGAGTTAAAAGTGATATATGCAGACAAGAAATAATTTTGTGGCAGAAATCTTGCTGAAAACACAGAAACACACGACAAATGTTTTTAACAATAGTGATATTAGTGATATCTGATAGTCCTTCTTTCAGTATTCTTTCAGTAATATGTGCATTCCTACTTCTGTTTTCCAAGTTTTACCTGTTTTTATTTTTAATTGCATGCATAGACATATCCTTTATTTTTTACTTTCCTGCTTGTATATTTATTTTACTTTATATTTTTTATTTATACTCGCACGATTTATTTTTGTGTATATATAACATTGTGTTTTATGTATGATTATTTATGTGGCAAATAAAATTATAATAAGAATTTGAATAAGATGCATCTCTGCTTGGTACAATCCACTCACGCCAACCTTTGCTAGATCTGTTGACACTGTCCATTTAAACTAGCAGGCTGCAGAAATATGGCCTACTAATTGGTGAATCATGGCTCGTTCCAGTAGCCATGATTGCCACCAAAGTAAAAAAACAGTGAGATTATTAGCCACCCTGCAATGAATTATATTATGATGTACGGAGCTGCATGTCTGGCGACACCATTCCACCTCAGCAGGGAAGCAGCAACACCGGACTTATTAGTCATACTTCACTAGCTGTCAACAGGCACAAAGCCCACTCATGATTAAAAATGAACATCCCGCACATCTTCAGCATCCTCTCATGCTGAGTGTCAGGAGTGAAATGTTGGGTTATTTGTGTGCTTTATTGATGTAGTTGTTTGGAGGTGAAGGAGATGTTTTTTGATTGTCTGTTAATTCTCAGAACGCAAAAGAGGCAGCACGAGTGAGGCAGTGAGCAGAGCGACGACTAAAAGAAATAAATCATTGAATCAGGATTTCGCCGTCTCATAATTCTGTGGAAAATACGGGGAATAAAAATCCCATTATAGAGGAAATTGAAGTCCTTTGTTCTTAAGTATTTCACTTCTTCACATATTTCCCTGGATAAAGCTGAAGATTCGGCAGGCCCAGAGTTACCCAGATGAGACAAACAGGAATTAAAATGCCATATGCTCTGAAATGCTACCTTGGCACTACTCAAATGCTTTTTTTTTGCAATTTTCCCCATCTACAAAGAGGCCATGCTTTTGAATACCGCATGGATTTATTATTATATTTGCACATTTGCTTGATGATGAATTGCTTTAGGAATTGAAGAGATACTATCGTAATTGTTTAGCAGCATATCAGTGCTTGTTATAATAATGCTTTAATAGAAAAATGATCACTTTGTGTGCAACGTTATTCACAAAACCCTTAAATGACCTTAAATTAACTGTCGGTACAGGCTGAAAGTGAATCTAGGTACTGTAGAAAGTAGCAGTGGGACCACAAGCCAAAGATGGTCAGCTCTGATTTGTAAATCCAATGAGAAGATTCAGTTTCAGGAGCTGAGCTCAATCTCAATCTAGTAGCACATAAGAGGTCCTGTTCCCCCATGCCCCACCTACCTCAGTTAATTGTGTGTTTTCAACCCGCTGTCGGAGGCTAATTTAGCTATAGATTGAAATGAAAGAGCCCTGGCCTCACATTTTCTGGCAATCAAGAGTCCAATTTGACTGTGTTTTCTCAGCAGACATTAATGATTCCAAAGCTAATATTCATTGTTTGAAGTGACATAGCAGCCCTGGCATTTACTTAACCTTTTGTCTTATGTACAAGTCTGAGTCAATGCGGAATTTACTCTTAATTAATATCTTTTCTTCCCCATGCCAACATTAATTTCTTGAGAATTCAGGGACAGTCAGTCTAGACAAAAGACACAAAGTTCAAAGTTAAATAAAATGATTTCATTGAATGGAAAGGTTTTTTTTACCCACCCTTTTTCTCACATCATTAACGATCATATAATTTATTACTTTTTTTTATATTTATTGGCATGCTATGCTTTTTTAATCATTCAGCCTTCTGCTTCTGTGTAGGCACGTATTTTATGAAAGTTTATAATATTACAGCATAACAATACAAAAAGTCATAAAAGACATTGTTCCTTCATCTTGAACTTTTTAATTGGCAAAAGTTGCAAGGAAATAATATGATCAATGTGTTGAAGATGCTTTGTACATTTTCATTACTGTAATATAATAATTTTACACAGCCATACAGTGTTTACTCGTTTACTCTTGAATGATTACACAACACTACGGAATCAGTTACATTTATTTGTACAGCTTTTAATACATAGCTTGATCCAGAGGGTCTTACATTTATCTCTTTTAGACAACTGAGAAATTGGGGATTGAAAGCCAGTGAAAATATGGTGGTGCTGGAAATGTAACCCCAATGGTCCAGGTGTTACCACTGAGCTACCAGTTTTATGAAATTTAACTTAATTGAATCTTTTTTGCATGTGATAAACGCTCACAGGAACACATGCTTCAAAAGTCAGACAATAATAAAGACCCCAAGCTATAATCATTAAATGATAACATTAAATTATTTAAATTAATTATGCATTCATCTTCTAATCCGCTTATACCCTAGCTTTCTTAGCACACTTAGGGCAAAAGGCAGGGGACAGGTCGCCAGTCACAGTGGAGGCACAACATATATCACTGGGCAACACATAGTTGAGCAAGCACACACACACTCAATATGGACAATTTAGAATCACTAGGCAACCCAATGTACATTTCGACTTTGGAAGGAAACCGGAGGACCAGGAGAAAACCCACACAAGTTCGCGGCAAATATGCAAACTTCACACAGAAAGACCTTTTTCTTGAGAATCCTACCCGGGATCCATGATTTATGCTATTATATATTTGGAAAAAATTGTTACATTTTATTAAAGAATTTGAAAAATACGGAAAGAGATTACAGTAGTTAATAATGGAATGTGTAATTCCTGCTTTCATGGCTACCTCCTGGACCAGGCTGAGGACAACGCTGGGTCAAACAGCAGCAGGCCTTTGTGAGAGGATGAGAGAGGATGAAATGGTCAGTACTGTGACAGGTCGTGGGGGTTCTGTCATCGTCAGCTGCATTGTGGATTAAAGAAGTGAAGCAGGGACAGAAAGGACAGTCACACAGAGTGAGAGAGACATAGAGAACGCTTGTGCCATTTCTGTGCTGTGGAGCATGGCGATAACAAAGCCAAGTAGATGGTCCCAGTCTGTTTACTCGAATATGGTCATTTACTCTCAGTTCTTCATGCCAGACCTGGCCCAAAGATACAAGCTAAGTTCCATCACGTGTAATCTTACATGAGACTGGACGAGATTAAAACGGTAGTATAATTACAGCGTTGTGCGAGATTCCTGCTGTGTTTGCATACACGCTTGGGATTTGTAAGATGTGCATTAGCCACACGGAGAGAGCCACCACAGAGAATGTAATTTAAGAAGAAAATTCTCCTGGATTCTCTAGATCCAATATCATTACCGCCCAAACATGCGCTATCACGCTCCAGCATAGCTAACCCCACACTATAGATGAACAGAATGGCAATTAATTGTTCTGGGTTTTGGTTTTATAGCTTGTTCGTTGACCAAAGCTCCAGGAATGGTTTGTTCTAGCCACTGGTATCTAAATTAAATTGTCTTTATCTCCTGCTGGAAAAAAATGAAGAGGATAGGAAAAAAATTAATTTGTTAGATCAGAAAAAATATTTCATTTTTTTGCACATCAAACCAACTTTTATTCAGAGTGTACTAAGGCAGAGCTTTCTTTTTAATTAAGAAAGCATTCTATTATTAAACCAGATGAAAAGAAAACATCAATTCAAACAGTACAGTCGTGTTCAGCTACTACTAATCTTTTGGTAATGATTTTTAATTGAATCTTTTGAACTGAAAAACCCTGAGCAGACACTTGTAATACTCAAGTCCCTCATCTTACTCAGTGCTATGTATGCAAGATGATGCTCTTCCATGTGTGTGAGGGCCGACGAAGGAGATGTCAAAGGGAAAAAAGAGAGAAAATTAAAAAGTAGAAGAGATGAAGGAATAAAGGAGCAGGGGGATAGTCGTGAGACCCGGCTATGCTCTGGGGGGTGGGGTGGGGTGGGGGGGGGTATAAGAAACTTCTGCATAAATGAACAGCTCAGCAGAGAAACTTCTTTAGATGATAACATACACATACACATACACATCCAGGATTTTGCTGATATGCACATATTATTAACACTGGGAGAGCAGGTATTTTGAATTGAATCAAAGAAATGCACTTTTTTTTATATCTTATAAAAAACACTTTTTTTCCTTACTCTTTTAATCTAGAAATTATCTACGGAAGCCTAACCTCTTACTGATGTGCATATGCTTATTTGTAAGCATCATATACTTTTCCATAAGTCTATTAACAGCACATAGCGTGAAGTTAGACACTTTTTTGGAAGAGTTGAAATAGGACACTCTTTTCTGACACTTGATATGGTCTTTAAGTGGGAATTTCTGAACCACGCTCAGAGGCTCTTCAAAGTACTTAAGGCGATTGGTGAAGATGAAAAGAGGGAATTATGAGACATGTCTGTAAGAAAGGCCAGTAATAAAGAAACACGTTTAACCTTATGCAGCAGCATATAGGCCTTAATCAGGCACAGCCCAGTCCTAATAAACATGGTTAAACCATATTAATCATGCATTACACATGCGATTATACAATGGTGTACCATAAAAGCACGGACAAACTCAATATCAGAAGTCGTCAGCATGATTTTTCACAAACATGGATACTGAGTAATACATCTTCTTTTATATACTAAAGGTCTTTCATCATTTAATCTAATTTTTAATCCACAAAAACCAGCAGACCCCTGTGACCCCGGGTAATAGTAGGATAAAAAGTCATACTATTTAAAAATATAAAAACATTATTACTATTTTACAAGTGAGACTTTCCAATTAGAATACATACGAGAAAAATTGAGAGACGGGGGCAGAGAGAGAGAGAAACAAATAAACAATTATGTAAATAAATTTCAGAAAACTCACTAGCCTTCCACAAGGGGTTCTTGACTGCTTGTCAAGGGAAATTAAAGGTTTGTCACTTGTCACATAAACCATTTTTTCTTTTCAAAAAATCTATCAGAAGTCTCTACGTCATAAGTAGTGTCAGACAAAATAATGTACTACTATGTACTACAACTATGTATAATATACTAATGTATTACTATGCGTATACATAGACTGCATGACCTGAATAAGTGTCTAACCGCGGAATAAAGTACTGTATATACACATCATGAAATTTTTAACTTTTATTAACCATTATTTTCTGTATGAGAAACCGATAGTAATACTTTTAATTAAATGGTAGAACCTATACAGTAATTTGCATGAACGCTGAGGAAAATAATGCAGATTCCCTGCTTATTGTGTATGTTTACCTTTTGACAAAGATATGATCAGTCTATAATTTATTATTATGCGAGACAGGATAACAACAAAACCATGCAGAAAAAATTAACTTTAAAAAGCTACAAAGCGATTTGCACTTAATTCATTAATTAATTCATTAATTCATATATTAATTCGTATTCTATACCCCCTGATTTTAATATTTGGGGTCACATTGGTCTACTGTAGCCTATCCCAGCTTTCTGACTAAAGGCAGGAGGGGTACACTGTAAACAGGCCTCTTTAAGGGACACTCTTGAAGGGATTTGTTTATAGGGGATTCTCTTAAAAAGTTCTGCTAGGCTGGAATGTGCTACAATACGATCAACAAGTAGTTTGTTGAGAAAGATACAGTTGGTTCGATCATTTGCATATGGAAGGACTCACATTCCTACCGTCAAACATTCTGCTTTAGAGGACAGGAAAACTTCAGCAAATCAATGAGTTGATGGTTGGGGTTATGCACCATCAAATCTTGGGTGAAAACATCCTTCCGTCAGCCAAGGCATAGGAAATAGATATGTATTCCAGCATGATAATGACCTAAAACACACAGTCAACAGGGGCAAGGAAAAAGTGGCTCAAAAAGAAGAACATCAAAGTCCTAGAGTGGCCTAGACAGTTTCCAGACCTTAATATCTTTAATTAGATCTTAGAATTAGCCCTTAGTAACTTGGAGAGGATCTCAAAAGAGGACTGGAACAAAATCCCTCCTGAGATGTCTGCAAACTTGGTGGCCTACTACTACAACTCCATCTGACCTCTGTGAATGCCAATGAGGATTTTGCCACCAGCTGTTTTGCAAAGGAGTCAAATACTTATTTCACTTATTAAATACTGTTCTAAAAATATTTTTGTTGTTATTCTGTTTGTCACTAAATCCAGAGCTACAATCAATGGACTGATCATTTCTTTGTCAGTGAGTAAACGAATTAAAGCAGCAGGGGAATTTTCTTTTACCAAGCACTGCATACCTTTGACAGTCAAAATTAGTGAGCCATTTGAAATAACTCTTTTTGATTATTAGAGTTTTACGAACCTTAATCCATGGTATTAGATTAAAAAAATTTTTAAATCTTTAAATTCATGTCCACAATCACAGGTACCCTAATTTATATAGAACTTTTTTGAAATAAAAATTAAATAAAACAATAGAAAACACAAAACCACTCCAGTGTAACTAATATCTTTAAATTACATCCCCTCCTAAGCAAGCCACAGGTGATAGTGACAAGTAACCAAAACTCAATTAGTGGCAGAACTTTGGGAGAGAAACAAACCTTGAGGGAACCAGGCTCAGTCGGGGGACCACAGGTTATTCCATGCTGCAGCAAAGTTTCTGTGCTTGTGATTGCAGTCTATGTTGAATAGAATTTTTTATTGAATATTTACTGTAGCATCTAGACAAATTTCTCAGTGACTCATGTTTAGAATCTTGACCTAAAGGGACAGTGGTGGCTCAATGATTAAGGTGCCGAGTTGCTGATTGGGAGACCAAGAAGACCTGCGTTCAAGCCTCACCACCACCAAGGAAGACCTGGGCTCAAGTCCGCCACTGTTGGGTCCTTGAGCAAGACCCTTAACCCTTTCTGCTCCAGGGGTGCTGTACAGTAGCTAACCCTGCGCTCTGACCCACAACTTACTAAGACAAACATTTTACTATATGTTGTATGTTGTATGCTGTATAAACATGTATGTGACAAAAACTGGAATCCCTTTTTCTTTCCTTTCCCCAAAGTAAAGAAACAAGCTTTAAGTTCATCGGCAAACATTATAATAAAGATAATACTGTTTTTAGTTTTGGACAGTCAACCAATGTATATGACAGGGTATGTAATGGTACAAGAACAGTACATGAAATTGTGAACTATAATCGAAATGAATATTTAGATATGAGCTAATAATTAGATAAAGCACGATGTATTACATTTATTTAATTTAATATTATATATTATAATATATTATTATAATATATATTATTATAGTTTATTACTATTATTTATTAACGACACAGAAGTTTTTAATAATTACGTGAGTCATAAATGAATGCATGTACCAGGACCACAGCAAATGTTCAGGATTGTTAGTTTATGTGTTTATGCACCACTCGATCCATACTGTCAAATAAGATGTTTATATTAATTCCTATTGGCTTCTGCATACATCATTGGATGGCACTTTCCTAATTTACACAGATTCTCCTCAAACGTACAAAGAAAATTATAACAATAATAATTTTAAAAAATGTGTATTTTTTTTGTTAATTTTGCATCCATGTCTAGAATTATTACAATGTTTAAATTCACATCATTGTGACTAACATTCATTTATTTATTCCTCTTTTTACCCGCTATTTCCCTAATTGGGGTCACGGGGGTCTGCTGCGCCTATCTCAGAACACAGAGAGGCGGGGGACGCCCTGGACGGGTCGCCAGTCCATCTCAGGGCAACACATAGACAAATAGCCATTCACGCACATTCACTCCTATGGACAATTTACAATCACCAATTGATCTAATCTACATGTTTTTGGACAGTGGGAGGAAACCAGAGTACCCAGAGGAAACCATCACAAGCGCGAGGAGAACATGCAAACTCAATTTAATTTCAATTTATGTAGTGAAGATGGATATAAATTGAATGAAACAAAGGGAAAAATCAATAGGGAAGGCATTGCTGGAGGCTAACATATTACATTTTGCATAAACGTCATATTTAATTTGGCTTTGATCACCATTTCCAGAGATGACTTACTGGAGCCATTGTCATTATTGAATCCTGGGGAAAAAAAGTAAGACAGAAACAAAATAAACATTTACAATTCTACAGGTTTTCTTAATACAATATGCTATATATCAGATTGTTTATAATAGTCTTTACTAGAGAAAACATGTATAATCACGCAAATTCTGTTTTGTCTTTCAATGGATATTACCACATTTTCTGACAATATTTAAATTAAATATGAAAGCAATCTTGAAATTAAAGTTGCAGATAAAAAGGAGCAATGCACTGCTATATTGCACTGCTATATTTACTCCCTTTAATATAATTTGGTATTTTTAAATATAATGTTATCTCAAATACATATGTAGAATACATTGGAATTTCATTTTTTAACCATATTAGATAGAAAGACTTGTTCATTATTATAAAAGATTTACCAATATATCCAGGAAAGTAATGTTCTGATTAAACACCGTCATGATAGGGCAAAATCCTGAATTATAATAAAATATCAAAAGACTATAATTAATAGATAAAGCAGTTCCAGAGAAAGAGGAAGGCAGACATTTGTCTTCTCTTCCCAACACAATGCCATTGTTTTCTGGGACATTCTGAAGTGACTTTTTTTATTAATGATACCGAGTTTTTATTCTTCATTCTGATCCTGTTACTTTTCCATCAGGTGTTTGATGGTCTGTGTTAGTTCTCACAGACTATTTTACTTACATTTCACACAATCGCCATCAATTTTAACAACTCAAATCTATTTGTCGAATACATGATTATACACTGCACAACATACAGTGATATATTCTCTACCCTCTCTACATTTAAAAGAATGAAATTATGTCAATATACAGAAAGAAATAAAAAAAAGAAATATAGATATACTGTTTGTCTTGGGACCTACGGGACAGGCCAGACAAAGCACAGTCCAATGTACCCCTTTATGAGTAATATTAAAACAAGGCCATTTACATTGCCCGATATGGCGCAACCAGGGCCCCACCCTGGAGCCAGGACTGGGGTTGGGGCTCGTGTGCGAGCGCCTGGTCTTATCCCACGGGGCCCGGCTGGGCTCAGCCCGAAGGAGTGACGTGGAGCCGACCTCCTGTGGAGTCACCACCTGCAGGAAGGACCATAAGGGGCTTGGTGCATTGTGGATTGGGTGGCGGTCAAAGACGGGGTCCTTGGCGACCTAATCCCCGGACACGGAATTTGGCTCTAGGGACATGGAATGTCACCTCGCTGGGAGGGAAAGAGCTTGAGCTTGTGCGGAAGGTGGAAAGGTACCAACTGGATATAGTTGGCCTTGCTTCCACACACACACAGTTTGGGCTCTGGAACCCAACTTCTTGAGGGAGGCTGGACTCTGCACTACTCTGGAGTTGCCCAAGGTGGGCTGGTGTGCCCCAGCTTAGCCGGCATGTGTTGGAGTTCACCCCAGTGAACAAGAGTGTTGCTTCCCTGCGCCTTTGGGTTGTGGATAGGTTTCTCACTGTTGTTTGTGCCTGTGGGCCAAATGGCAGTGCAGAATACCCAGCCTTCTTAGGGTCTATAGAAGGAGTGCTGGAAAGTATTGCGACTGGGGACAAATGGCAGTGCAGAATACCCAGCCTTCTTAGGGTCTATAGAAGGAGTGCTGGAAAGTATTGCGACTGGGGACTATGTCATTCTACTGGGAGACTTCAACGCTCACGTGGGCAATGACAGTGATACCTGGAGGGGGAGTGATTGGGAGGCCGGCCCCCCCAATCTGAACTCAAGTGGTGTTCTGTTGTTGGACTTCGGTGCTAGTCACAGTTTGTCCATAACAAACACCATGTTTGAGCATAAGGGTGTCCATCAGTGCACATGGCACCAGGACACCCTAGGTCGGAGGTCAATGATCAACTTTGTAGTTGTATCATCTGATCTCCATCTGACACTCGGGTAAAGAGAGGGGCGGAGCTGTCAACTGATCACCATCTGGTGGTGAGTTGGATCCAATGGCGGGGGAGGAAGCTGGACAGGCTTGGCAGGCCCAAACCTATTGTGAGGGTCTGCTGGGAATGTCTAGCAGAGTCCCCTGTTAGAAGGAACTTCAACTCTCACCTCCGGCAGAGCTACGACCGAATACAGAGGGAGGCTGGCGATATTAAGTCTGAGTGGACCATATTCTCCACCTCCATTGTTGATGCAGCTGCCTTGAGCTGTGGTCTTAAGGTCTCTGGTGCCTGTTGAGGCAGCAACCCCCAAACTCAGTGGTGGAAGTAAGGGATGCTGTCAGGCTGAAAAAGGAGTCCTATTAATCCTGGTTGGCTTGTGGGACCCCTGAAACAGCTGAAGGTTACCAGCAGGCCAAACGGACTACAGCATGAGTGGTTGCAGAGGAAAAACTCGGGTCTGGGAGGAGTTCGGTGAGGCCATGGAGAATGACTATCGATCGGCCTCAAAGAGATTCTGGCAAACTGTTGAACGACTCAGGAGGGGAAAGCGATGCTCTGCCAACACTGTTTACAGTGCTGGTGGAGATCTGCTGACTTCAACTGGGGACATTGTTTGGTGGTGGAAGGAATACTTTGAGGATCTCCTCAATAACCTCAATACCACCACCACGTCTTCCTTTGAGGAAGCAGAGATGGGGGGCTTGGATGTGGACTCATCCATCACCCAAGCTGAAGTCACTGAGATAGTCAAAAAGCTCTTTGGTGGCAAGGCACCAGGGGTGGATGAAGTCCACCCAGAGTACCTCAAGTCTCTGGATGTTGTGGGGCTGTCTTGGCTGACACGCCTCTGCAGCATCGCTTGGCGGCTGGGAACCGTGCCGCTGGTTTGGCAGACAGAGGTGGTGGTCCCTCTTTTAAAGAAAGGGGACTGGAGGATGTGTTCCAACTACAGGGGATCACACTCCTCAACCTCCCTGGGAAAGTCTATGCCAGGGTACTGGAGAGGAGAATTTGTCCGATAGTCAAACCTCAGATTCAGGAGGAACAATGTGGTTTTCGTCCTGGCCGTGGAACACTGGACCAGCTTTATACCCTCTTCAGGGTGCTGGTGGGTTCATGGGAGTTTGCCCAACCGGTACACATGTGTTTTGTGGATCATGGCTTTTGAGCGTGTCCCTCGTGGTGCCCTGTGGGAGGTGCTCTGGGAGTATGGAGTTTGGGGCTCTTTGTTAAAGGCTATCCGGTCCCTATATAACCAGAGTAGAAGCTGGTTCTCATTGCCAGAAATAAGTCAAACTTGTTCCCAGTGCATGTTGGACTCCGTCAGGGCTGCCCTTTATCACCGGTCCTGTTCATTATCTTTATGGACAGGATTTCTAGGCACAGCAAAGGTCAGGAGGGAGTCAGGTTTGTGGACCATAGGATTTCATCTCTGCTTTTTGCAGATGATGTTGTGCTGTTGGCTCCACCAGGACGTCAGGATCTTCAGCGTGCACTGGGGCGGTTTGCTGCCACGTGTGAAGCAGCCAGAATGAGAATCAGCACTTCCAAATCAGAGAACATGGTTCTCAGTCGGAAAAGGGTGGCTTGCCCCCATCACGTTGGTGGTGTGAGCTTGCCTCAAGTGGAGGAGTTCTTGGGATTTTGTTTACCAGTGAGGGAAGAATGGAGCGAGAGATTGACAGGAGGATTGGTGCATCTTCTGCAGTAATGAGGTCGATGTACCAATCAGTCGTGGTGAAGAAAGAGCTGAGCTGCAAAGCAAAGCTCTCCATTTACCAGTCAATCTACGCTCCTACTCTCACCTATGGTCATGACCGAAAGGATAAGATCCCGGATACAGGTGGCTGAGATATGTTTCCGCTGCAGGGTGGCTGGGCGCTCCCTTAGAGATAGGGTGAGGAGCTTGGTCATCCGGGAGGAGCTCATAGTAGAGCCACTGCTCCTCCGCATCGAGAAAAGCCAGCTGAGGTGGTTTGGGCATCTGTCACGGATGCCTCCTGGACGCCTCCCAGGAGAGGTGTTTCGGGCATGTCCCACCGGGAGGAGGCCCAG
>JAOTRA010000032.1:10147289-10157471 GCA_026260255.1 Pseudolaguvia tuberculata
CTCTCTCTCTCTCTCTCTCTCTCTCTCTCTCTCTCTCTCTCTCTCTGTGTGTGTGTGTGTGTGTGTGTGTGTGTGCGTAATGTGTTGAACTGACATGGATACATTCCCTTTTTGCACCTTGTGTACTTATGACCTTTCAGAAGTACACTACCACCACTACACACCGCTACCACGTGATTCAGCGAGCCATGTCTTCTTAAATGTACCAAGTGAAGAAAATAGAGCATGATCTTTGTATACGAAGCTGGAGGTTGGGGGGGTGGTGGTCGTGTAAGGTTTTTTTTTTCTAATCCAAATTACCCGCCTCCATCTGCCGCACAAGAGCGCGAACTACTTTTTTTTATCCTGGGTCCTTAATCCTGTGAAAAGGGGGGCGCACGCGGTCTGCGCACAGGCGCATTGATTCCGATGTGCTGCGGCTGTCGCTCTTCACTCGCGCTCTCTCCGCTCTGCTCAAAGCGTGGTGCCTTTCGGCGGGACTCGTTTCTTTCCTCTGCTCACTTTTTTCCAATAACCGGGAAACGGCCAGGACGCATCTCGCGCTAAGGTTTGAACATAGTAACCATCATTCTTCAGCTTCTTCACGAAAAGATCTGGCAATGCTTCATACCACGGATCTCATCTGGATCGCGCTGCTTTTTGCACATGCAGGTAAAAAGATGCGAATCTTTTCATTTTGCGGAAAGATGCTGCTAACGGATTGAACTTTTGGGCTTCTTTTGGTCCTGATGCGGTTATAACGGCTTACAGCCTGCATCATTACCGGGATGATGCGCTGGGCTGATTTTGCGTTTTTCTGAAGTTATTTTGCGGATTTATGGTGTCGCGTCATTATTCGATTGTCGCACGGTGTCACGCGCAGTATAGGTTTGATGATATACCCGGTTATGATCCATGCGTTTGGTCCATTAACAGGCCCGAGCTTCTTCATCAGATGATCCTTCGACTAATGTCTAATTGTTCTGTTTGACGCGCAGGTTTGGAGCATCTCACCAGCATCTCACGCGGCTCACTACATTGTTTCCGTCGTACCCGTGCTGTTCTGATAGTAAACAAGTCGCTGGTTGAACCTCGAGCATCTGCTTGTGATGTTGATATCAAGCGCGCGTTGCCCTTAGCGCAAACGTTCTTTAGTGCGCTTTTTATCTCCGCGCTCAGAAAGCTATGAAAAAAAGTTCTCAGATTTGTTTTGGTTTAGGTGAGGTCACCGGGGGTCCATGGGGGGTCCCATATTTATCCAAACGCTTCGATATTCACTACTATTTGACAAACCCAAACTTATTATTTTAGTGTATTGATGCGCAGGATGTCGGCGATAAAAGCACGAGCGACACAATAGACGCACAAACGCTAAGTAGATTAAACCCTTTGTGGTGTTTTTGATTGAAATACATTTCACATCCTCTGCATCAACAGTGTGGTAGGAAGTTTTATTGTTGGCGGGAAAAATTACTGTCCTTGGGACGTGGTGTGTGTGTGTGTGTGTGTGTGTGTGTGTGTGTGTGTGTGTGTGAGAGAGAGAGAGAGAGAGAGAGAGAGAGAGAGAGCGAAAGAGAGATAGAGAGAGAGTGAGTGTGATGCATAGAGTGACGGGGTGGGTGGGTTGTTTGAGCCGTATAGGTATCGTATGGATATCTGCCAAACCTAATGTAATAAATTGATGTTTTTCCGGGCCTGAAAAGAGGGACCCTGGCTTTTAAGTGGTGAGGGGCTGTCATCTCTTTGCATTTTGTGAGTTGGAGACGGCAGTGTGAATGTCACTTTCAAGTGGAGCTGCTCTGCTCTCCTAATGAGAGATGGGGTCTGCCTCATAGCTAGCCAAGGGGCCAAGGAGGAGACGCCACCCTCCCATAGCCTCCAATCCTCCCAGGGGCTGACAGCCTCCGATAAATCAAACCACTCACTTCCCTTGCCGCCTCCTCTACACCACCTGCAGTGGGAGGTGAGCAGTCATTTTCAGAGAGAAAGAGAGAGATAGAGAGAGAGAGAGAGAGAGAGAGAGAGAGAGAGAGAGAGAGGAGTGACAGTGTGGGGACAGGAGTCGGAGAAGGAGAGTATGTGAACAGGTCAGGTAGAGAAAGTGAGAGAGAGTGGGGGATAGGATCAGAGAAGAACGAGAGCAGCAGGGAGTGGGAGAAATAAAGTGAATAGATATAAAGAGGACTGTAGAGGTGGCAAAAAGGAAAGTGATGCGCTGAAATGAAAGAAAGAGTGTGAGGACAAACAGAGGACAATAAACAATAATTTCTAACAATAAAGTTTCTCTCAATAACTTATTAAGGGTGTCTCTTTTATGTGTCAGCACATATTCAAATGGTCTGGGGGATTTGGTGGCTTAGTGGTTAAGGTTTTAGACTAATATCAGAAAGACCGGGGTTCGAAACCCAGCACCACCAATCCAGCTCTGTGGGTCCCTGAGCAAGGCTCTTAACCCCCAATTGCTAAGTTAGGGTTATGCAAAGACAATACATTTTGACTCATTTGAAAGAACTTTGAAAACTTTGAAGACAATATTTGTTGTCAGAACCCCACGAATGGACTGGCGACCCGTCCAGAGTGTACCCCTGTCTCTCGCCCTATGTAAGCTGAGATAGGCACCAGCAGACCCCCCATGGGTAAGAAGATGAATGAATGAATGTTGTCAGAACATTCCAAATATTCTAAACTTTGTGTTTACCTAATAAAAATAGATACGTTTAGGATAGCACACTAAACAGAGCCAGTTTGTGCATAGGAAGGTTATGCCTAAACTTCCATTTTGTCCACCCTTCAACTGTACACCAATCTAGCGTAAATCCACTTCTTTTTAAAGATTTGGAAACTCTAGACTCAATTTCAGACACCACACCAACAAACTGGCACACCATGTGAAAAACTCTTCAGGAGGGTGTCAATACTATCATTTGATTAGTTGAATTCTTTAAAGTCTCCAGAAGACATGAGTGTCATGTTGTCTAGAGATTTACCCGAAAACGAAGCCATTTCTTCCTCCCCATGTAACCATGAGCACTAATGAGGATCAGCTTCTGTACACAAAGCTCCATGAAGACATAATGTGCCAAAAATATGTATAAAAGAACTTCTTCAGAGAGCGCTGATCTTAACCCAAATGAAGACCTTTAGGATGTGCACTCTGATTGGTTGGTATTGTATCCACCACTAGGAATTATTTTTAGTAATAGACGCTTTTCCAATTGCTTTTACAAGTTGGTGTCCTTTTCGTAAATAGAAACGAGTGTCACTAGTGAACACTTAACAACAACACATCTTACGAGCAAAATAGCAAAATTAAAAAAGTAGATTCCAGGTTACTAAAAAGAAAATGAAAAAAAAAAAACATGCCAAGTAATTCCAAAGTATGTAAGGAAGCACAAGATTAGTGTTGGGGTGGTAGAGACAGACTTAGATGAATTCAGTGAGGTGGCGGGCCCAAATCTGCGTGGATGCAGATTAAAGCGTGAGGTGGCAGTGTAAACCTTAGACAGATGGCAGCGCCTCTGCAGAAGCGAGGAAGGAGGAGGGAAAGGAGGAGAGGAAAATCCAGTGATCCGACCTGCAGGAGTAAAAATTGCTCGCATTGTTGTTTTCATTATCTTCCTTCTGTCATTTCTTGAGCTTTGTATCTTTGAAATGAAAGGAAGGAGAAAGGGAGGTGGGAGAAGCAGAGAAATATAGAGGAGGGGACGGAAAGATGAGGGAAAAAAACCTGTGAAATTAATCTTTTGTGCGGGTCCTGATGGAGCAGAGACATGCTCAGACAAAAGGTAGACTGGGAGAAAAGCCTTGTGATTGATGAATAAAGTAAAGGTGTCAGAAGTGTATTATGTAAATGAGTGGAACCAGGGAGCATTGCAGGAAAGGAACGAGCAAAAGGAGTGCAGTGCATGTGTCACCAGGGCTATCGTCCCCTAGTGTCACTTCTCTGCCATCTTTCATCTCGTCGGACAAGCTCAACTGCAATCTGCCTGCTGCTTCAGAGACAGCATGGAGAAGAGACCTGCATCTGACTGAATTCACTATGGCCTACTTGACCAGTACAGAACCGTCAGTGTATATTCCGAGACTCAGGCTGCATATTGGAAGGGCTAAGATAAAGGCTGCTCATTTGTCGTAAGTGTCAAGGTTGTGTGTGTTCCAGTGATACTATGTCTTTTCAGAGAAAATAGCAGTCTAATCTACAGTGGTGTGAAAAATTGTTAGCCCCCTGCCCTGATTTCCAATCTTTGTGCATGTTTGTCACACTTTAATGTTTCAGATCATCAAACAAATGGAAATATTAGTCAAAGATAACACGAGTAAACACAAAACACAGTTTTAAAAGGAAGGTTTTTATTATTAAGGGAAAACAAAATCCAAAACTACATGGCCCTTGTGTGAAAAAGTGTTTGCCCTCTTAATCTAATAACTGGTTGAGCCACCCTTAGCAGCAACTACTGCAATCAAGCGTTTGTGATAACTTGCAACGAGTCTGTTACAGCGCTGTGGAGGAATTTTGCTCCACTCATCTTTGCAGAATTGTTGTAATTCAGCCACATTGGAGGGTTTTCGAACATGAACACGCCTTTTTAAGGTCATGCCCAGCATCTCAATAGGATTCAGGTCAGGACATTGTCAAGACCACTCCAAAGTCTTCATTTTGTTTTTCTTCAGCCATTCAAAGGTGGACTTGCTGGTGTGTTTTGGATCATTGTCCCGCTGCAGAACCCAAGTTTGCCTCAGCTTGAGGTCACAAACAGATGGCCGGACTTCAGGATTTTTTGGTAGACAGCAGAATTCATGGTTCCATTTATCACAGCAAGTTTTACAGGTCCTGAATCAGCAAAAAAGGCCCAGACCATCACACTACCACTTGCAGGCTTCCCATCAAACTAGGTTTATCAGCTGGCAATCTAAATTGTGTAAATGGGTTTATTTGGTATATACACTCTATAGCATAGTGAAATTTGTTTTCACAAATTTCTTATTCAATGACCCTACAGCATCTGACTGGCAGTAATGGAGCTTGAACCCAATATGTAGGTTACACATAGTATGTAAAACATTCTCATTTAGATACACTTTCTAACAATACATTGTGGAGGAAAACACCCTATTTAACAAATGCAGAAAAGAGATCTGAAAAAAGACTTGGTCTTATAACGAATGTACATAGCTGGGATCACATCTGCTGTTTGTTTGGGGAACAAATGGCCTCAGGATGCATTACGGGTAGAAGGTAAGCCAGCAAAAGGAGTTGGAGACTTTGGGCAGGTTTCTGCTAAAAACATGGAGTACTGGCATTTAAGCTAATATTGCTATGACAAATACCGTCTACCTAAACATTGTTTAAACCTTTTCATGACGATGGTATAATTTGATGCTAGTTGCCTTTTTCAGCAGGGTAATGCACCTTGCACCGCTCCATAAATTTTTGAGAAATGTTTTGAGGAGCATTACTCCTGTTCTAGGTGGTGACTTGGACTCCAAATACCTCAGATATCAATCTGATTAAGATTTTGTGGGATGTACAAGAAGCAGAAGTCTAATCCATTATGGATTTACATCACAACTTACAGGCCTTAAAGGATCTGCTGCTAATGGCTCAGTGCCAGACACCATTGAACTATAAATACCTGAATCGATTTAGTTGTGCTCAGAAACGACAACTTATGATGACAGCAGTGTTTTAACTATGAAGGAGCAGAGAGCTTTTATGCCAGCCAATAACATGCATAAAGATAATGCTTTGCTGGGGTCTTGTTTGAAATGTAAAGAAGATATGAGAATTAAGTGCCTTGCCTTCATTTAATCAATAATATTGAAATCACTTCCACTTACTATCATCTTTAATATGTAAAAGTTTATTTTTAATTACGGCATAGTGTTTCATTCATATTCTGCAGTAACATTCATTCATTCATTCATTCATTCATTCATTCATTCATCTTCTTACTGACTTATTCCCTAATTCAATGTCACGGGGGTCACGGGGTCTGTTGAGTTGGGGTCTGCTGGCATCCCATCTCAACACATATGCAAACAACCACTCACACACATGTTCACTCCTATGGACAATTTAGAAACACCAATCATGTTTTTTGACTGTTGGAGGAAACCGGAGTACCCGGAGAAAACCCACGCAAGTGCAAGGAGAACATGCAAACTCCGCACAGAAAGATCCCTGCTCTGGGAATCGAACCCGGGCCCTTCTTGTTGTTATGTGACAGTGCTAAGCCACCGAGCCGCCCAATATTATAATATTCATTCATCTTCTTTCCCACTTATTCCCTAATTCGGGTTTAACGGGGGTCTGCTGGCACCCATCCCAGCTCACATAGTGCGAGATGCACGGGTACAGCCTGGACGGGTCGCCAGTCCATCTCAGGGCAACATATAGACAAACAACCACTCACACACACACACATTCACTCCTATGAACAATTTACAATCACCAATCAACGTAATCTGCATGTTTTTGGACTGTGGGAGGAAGCTCAGAGGAAACCCACGCAAGCACGGGGAGAACATGCAAACTCCACATGGAAAGATCCCCGGCCCGGGATTCGAACCCAGGACCTTTTTGTGAGGCGACCGTGCTATCCACTATGCCACCTCTGCAGTAACATACAATTTTTAAATGATTAAACTATGTAATTCTACAAAACATGTTTTTTATTTATTGATTGTTTTATTTTTAACTTTATAAGAAAAACAATGACCATTTGTCCTATCAGCTACGGTGCTTAAAACTGAATGAATTTCTCTTTATCATAACCTTTAACAATATGTAGAACATCCCGCAGTTTCAAAAAAGCTGTTTTTGTGTGTTAATTGAAACTTTTCAACCAATCATATTTGGGAACAACTCTGAAAGGTTGCATATAGTACACACACAGTGCATATAATACACACAAATCGTGAATCATGAAAATGATTTTAGAAGCCCTGATGATGTCTAGATTTTAACTGTGCGCCGTGCAGTAGCTGTGAGTGATAAAAACCCGACTATTTAGCGTCACCTGTTTGAAAAAGCTCTGCTAATTTCTAGCGGTTTGATTGCTAGTGTGTTTGTTGCTTTGTCGAAGTCACACAGGTTAACTAGCTATCTCTTAAATGTGCACTGTTTGTTCAGCAAGTACACTGCTGAGAAAGCTATTTTCGTAAAGCGCCTCATTATTAACAGATTCATAAATAAACACCTTCTCAGATTTCTATCTGCTCTCTATTTATTGCAGGTCTACAAAGGGCCATGGTTGTCTTTAATGAATAAAAGAGCTGTGCATGAATGAAGCTTATTAGGCCCAGATGAGAACCGGTGACAGGGAAACAGAGAGGTTGGAGTCTGTCAAGCGCAATTTGCTTTTCAGACTCTCTATATTAATTGAATTCACGACAAAGCAATTCCAGTAACCACAAAACGCTAATGCTCACATATTTATATTCTAGACACATGTACAGTAGTTACAGCCATTTTGAATCCCAATCAGTTTAATCAATGTTGCATCCTGAATGCATGGCGCCTGCCAATGAACATACAGCACTACTATGAAAAGGCCAAATGAAACAACCGACATATAGCAGATATTCATATACATCAATCTGCACGCTCAGCAACAGACCCTGACACCCTAAATAAAGAGTCACACGTTACATTATTACCCAAAACCAAAAAAGTCTGAACGAGACTTCAAAAATAAACACAAATCTAATTTATAGTCTTTTTTTCTCTTCTTAAATTTAGAAGCACATCATAAGCATATATTGACACGCAATTACTGCACATCCAGCCACACACTACAATACACACACTCTATTCATTCATTCATTCATTCATCCAAATCCCACCCCAGCAGACATAGAGGGTCGCCAGTCCATCCCAGGGCAACACATAGACAAACAACCAATCACACACGTTTACTCCTATGGGCAATTTAGAATCACCAATCTACCTAATCTGCATGGTTTTTTTTGGACTGTGAAAGGAAACCAAAGTACCCAGAGGAAACCCACGCAAGTGCAAGGAGAACATGCAAACTCTGCACAGAAAAATCCCCAGTCCGGGAATCGAACCAATGATCTTCTTGTTGTGAGGCGACCGTGCTATCCAGTATGCTGAGTGTGTGTATGCGACGCCCATACACAGTATATTTTATTCTTATTATATTTTACTTTATTATTTTTTTATTCTATTTTTTCATTCTGAAATTTCACTACATGTTGTACTGTGTATAATTATTAATCGGACAAATAATATTTGAATGCAAATTTCTGTGTATACTATTAGAACTCCTTAATAAGACTTTATGTTGCAAGGACAATTTTTCATCTAGTTCTCCGATATGTTCTAGTTGTAAATAGGTCGTAAGTAGTTCTTAGTTGTTTTATGTAGTTCTGTGTTTTTCACCAGCATTATGGTCCTGGAGAAACAGTTCATTTCCCTGTGTACTACATCTGCAATATACAATTGAAATTGCAATAAATGTTTCTTGACTTGATTTGACTCAGCTTATTCAAGGGTCTGACCGTGGCATATTAGTGCTTCTAGAAACAAAATCTTCTTTAACAAACCCTAAAAAGTACATTTATACATTTGATGCAGTTGTACAAAGAGGCAAACATTACATAACAGAATAAAGATCATTGTCATTTTGACTGTGGAGTGGTTGAAAGGGAACATTAGTGGTTTTGAAAGTTTGAGATAATGCCGTCCTTTGGTGATTTTACACAGAACAGGTTCTGGCAAAAAAAAAAAAAAAATTCCTGTGAACAGATGGTCTGCAGTGTGAAAAATCATCTTGATAATCTTGCTGGATTCCGATTTTTTGACTATATCAGATTTTTCAATGACCTGCTCACATCATTTTGTAGCAAAAAAACGACATGGCAAAATAGCCCACGGTAGACATACTGACCAGAAAAGATGTAATGGATAAAGAATATTTTCAGTATTTTGCTTTCTGTGCCATATTTAAAATTTGGCAAAACAATGCTCTTCTTAAGTAAAGAAAAAAAGAATGGAGCCAGTGTAAAGCAGTGATCATTAAGTTACATTCATTAATTGATTCATTCATCTTCCAACCCACTTATTCCGCACATAATGCGAAAGGTAGGGGTACACCTTGGTCGCCACGGCCACACATAGACAAACAACCACACACACACACACATTCATTTCTATATGCAATTTTAAATCAAACTAATGTACATGTTTTGGGGAGCAAACCCATGCAAGTGCAGCAAGACCTTGTTGCTGTGAGGCAACTATGTTAATTACTACACCACCGCACCGCCCAGCGTTAAGTTAATTATATTTTTTTGGTTGGATAGTATTATTATGTTTTTTATTGTTTACAGATAAAACTATCTTTAAGTAAATAAAAAATAATAAATATTAAAATACAGATGTTTGCTAATTTTGCTATTATATTATAATATGTTGATAAGAATCCAATTTAT
This sequence comes from Pseudolaguvia tuberculata, assembly GCA_026260255.1. NCBI lineage: Eukaryota > Metazoa > Chordata > Actinopteri > Siluriformes > Sisoridae > Pseudolaguvia > Pseudolaguvia tuberculata. The sequence continues at coordinate 10,156,725 of JAOTRA010000032.1, forward strand.
ATCTGATTTATATCCACATACAAATGTCAGATCTAAAACCTGAAAATATCAACACCCATGTGCTTTTTTCCTGTTTACATAGTTGTCAGGAATATCTGATCATAGGAAAAATCTGAATTGAGTCACTTAATACATTCAGTATAAACAAAATCTATAATATAAAGAATAAAAGTAAATGTGACAGAAAGTATACAGAATCCCAGAAAATCTGAATTTTTGATTTGCATTAACAACAGAAGTTTACATCAGGTTCCATTATTGTCTGAATTAAAAAGAAATCTTTTGCTATGACAACTATGATGTAAATATACAATAATCTAAAGCTCTTGATCTGCATCTGCATGATGTTATGCATTGTTTTGCTGCCAGCGAATGATTGGATGATTAGATAACTGTACTGTAGGATGCCAAGGGGGTATCACTCAGTACGTTTACATGCACTACAGTTAATGCAATGATACTGATATTTTGGTGAATTGCAAGAAAAAATTCTACCTCATGTAAACTCATGTAATACTTCTAAGCTCTGAGCTCATAGTCGCTATAATCATAATCTTTGTCCTTCGGCTGCTCCCGTTCGGGGTCACCACAGCGGATCCGTGATCCGCACATTAGACTTGGCGGGGTTTTACGCTGGACGCCCTTCCTAACGCAACCCTCCCATTTATCAGGGCTTGGGACCGGCATTAAGGCTACTCCCTAATGGCTGGGTATTTATGGCCAATTTAGACTCACCAATCCACCTAA
>JAOTRA010000032.1:10168097-10179713 GCA_026260255.1 Pseudolaguvia tuberculata
ACACACACACACACACACACACACACACACACACACACACACACACACACACACACACACACACACACACATGCATACACACCCTATTGGCCTCAAATGGAAGTAAGCCTTTTTTTCTCCTGCTTTCTTTAATGGGTGCTGATATATAGAGTGGAAGTCACTGCTCTCATAAACATTGCTCCGCTGGTGTGTGTGTGTGTGTGTGTGTGTGTGTGTGTGTGTGCGCGCGCGCAACTGTGTATGCATCTGAGTGATACAGCTAGTACTGATTGCAGTAGTGAAAGAGGAGATGTCAATACAGGAGCAGGGCTAAGAGATTTAAGGAAGACTGAAGCAGAAGGATTAGACTGTGAGAATGTTTTAGCTTTATTTTTAAGGCTTGAGCCCGATACTAATTCCTAGAGACTGGGACTAAATAGGTTCTGATTGACAGCTGAAATATGCTGTGCATTGAGAACGGAAGTTGGAGGGAGGAAGTATAGAAAATGCCAGCTACTGTCTCTCATTAGACCAAGACACAATGTATTGTGCATTTACATGGGCTCTGTTTAAAATCACATGCTACATTAAAAAATAGGTACTACATTTAACTAAGTAAGCACTTCCTGACCAGGCAAGGTCCACCCTATTGATATTGACATGCGACAGAGAACATCACAGCAGTGATCATTTAAAGTTAGTTAATGTTTATCTCAAATGTTATAAAATAAGTGCACTTAAGCTATTAAGAATTTTTGAAACGTGCTTGAAACGTGGGGCATCATCACTTTCCTTCTTTTCCACCTATGAGGAGATAAACTCTTATTGGATCGAAAGTGTACATCATATGCATACTTTATAAAATCAGGTTAAGAGTAGTAGGTCATACAAGACATTTTGTGTCATGTCCACTTTGTATACTCAGTTTCACCTATTATTCAGTATGAAAGTATATTTCGGACAGCGTCTAGGTATGTCAGAGCTTATTACAAAATTATTCCAGTCACTGTTCTCCAGGAAGGGGCGGCACAGTGGCTTAGTGGTTGAATGTTGGTCCCGTCAAACCAAAGAAAGTATATCTTTATTACATGACATGTCAGTCAAATCAACACATTTTCAGTGTTTTGTCGTAAAATGTAAAAATCGATGTTCCACTAAGTCAATGTTTTTCCAATTCCACATGCCAGTACATTAATTATGAATTCTAAAAAGTCACTAATTGTGATTAAGTGTATAAATGTGTGTGTTATGTGTGTATTTTGCCTTACAACCTCCGATTAAACAATAGATTGGACACATCGAGCAAAATAAGAGAGCTTCTAAAAAAATACACATGCATGTTTGTTTGCATGCAAGTGGCGGAGTACTAATAAACACAGTGTCCTCACACCGTTTTATACCGTGTTAAATAAAAAGAAATTCATTTCTCTAGCCTGACTGTCACACTACGGTTTATACAGCATAGTAATCCCCAGATCTGTACATATTAGTGTTTTACATTAGAGTTAAAGGGAAGTGTGTTTGAGCAGGAAATAAAAAATAACAAGAGAAGAAAAACAATTTAAAAAAGTAAAAACTTAAAGTTAATCTCATTCTGGTTAATTAATTGAAATTGGCATGCATGTAAAAAATAAAGATCTTTGATTCTTTAGTGAACTGGATTAACTTTATATAGAAATGTCCATAATAGGAGGTGGATCTGTAAAATGCTTAGCAAAGCAAAGCACTGTTACCTGTAACCTTTGGTTCTGCATACACAATACCTTCCTGTCCATCTGTACCAAGGCTCTAACTAAAAGTTCAAGACTCAAGTGGGGCTGATTTTATTAAACATGACAGACTAGAAAATCATCATCTTTTTTCGCTTTATTTCTGGTCTGTTCTTTCTCTCTCCCTTATGGAACTCTTCTTTGACATACCTAATTACTAAATTATGCATTCCATTGGAAATGGCCAAGTAATGGCCAGAGGGAGTTTGCATTTGATTTTGTTCTACTTTTCTCCGCTTCCCTTTGCAATTTTCATGTGACAGTATGCCCCCCCCTTCTTCCAGTCAAGCATCAATCAGTACTAAAAACACTGTTCCCAAAATGGCAAATTCTGTTTGATATAAGGAGCGAGAGACTTTGTGAAGATAAAGGATGTATTTTTGCTTGAGTGGAGCAATAACCAGGAACACAGAAGGCTCAGGCAGGCTGTCCTCATGCATTTTTACTACATTATTTAGCAAACAACATCCATAGACTGTATCGTTTCCCTGGCCTGTCCACTTGTCCTGATTTCTTTATGTATCCATATTCTTGTTGTTGTTTTTTTGACATGTTTACCTTTGTTTTCTGTAAAGGTCAGGTGAAGGTAGGGCATGAACCCTTCATATTTCAGTCAGTACATTTACATACACATTCATACAGTAGGAAAGTAAAACATTTCTTTATAAAAAAAAATTACTATTTTGAAAAATTATTCCACGAAAAATTAAGTGTGGTCATTTATGTTATTGTTTAGAGAACAGAAATATTGTCATGTTGGCAATGCAGAGTAAAATGTAATTAACTTTATGGTCTAGCAATGATCATATTATTACTAATGTTTGGTTAAATTTTGTTTGTTCAAAATGACCTCAAGATGCTTTTTATGTTTTTGTTTTATTGAGAAACCTTTAGAATGTGAAAACCACATTTAAAGATCAATAGTGCAGATAAAAATAAATATCCAGGTTGAGTCATGAGCATACGTTGGCTTTGAACTTTAACATTAAAAAGCAATAAAGGAAGTTTTAAGAAATAATAAATGTTTTTCTGGATATTGTCTTTTTTATACAAGACCTTATCCCTTACTGGTCACCACACATTTTATTTTTAAGCTTCTCTTTCTGTCTCTCTCTCTCTGTTTTTTGTTGAGCTTGCCTACCTTCCAGTCGGACGAGACTCTCTAGAGATACTGATGATTCAAGGCTTTGGGTGTCTGATCCCTCAATCTCAGCCTTCTGCCTCTCCCCTTCATCCCGTCCGCATGCTCATATGTTTGATTTGGACTGTGCTATCTTTCTGAATCTGCCATGGATGGTTAAGGGTGGGGGGAGTGAGTGATGTTGGGTTCATTTATATTAAGTTGTCCCTGACAGCCCACAAACTAATCATCCTCTATAATACAAGTTCTGATACATCAGCCTATGTCAAAGTCACAAGTCAATAAATCCATTTTTTCTTCTCTCTGTCTCAGAGCCAGCTACGACTCAGTGCCCAGTCACAAAGTCCAGCAGTCTATCAGAGCAAGGTCGTCAGGTGTTGAAAGTAAAGAAGAGGGGAAGAGAAAGAAAAAGGAAAAGTCAACATAAGAAACAGTCTAACTTAGGAAAAAGAAATATAAAACCTTTTTGTTATTCTCTAGGCCTCAGTGAACCAATGCAGCCTGGTACAACTCAATTTAAATTCCAATTAGAATCATCCAAACAGAGGCATGCGCACTGTCGTGGGTCAGACAGGTTCATGATTGTGGGCACAAAGTGTTTTTCACCTGGATGCCTTACCTCTTACAGTTAATGCAGACTAGTAGAAGTTGTGTTTTGTACAAAGCTGCAAGAGACAGGTAGGCAGGCAGAAGAGTTGCAGAGGGTTACATTTAGTTATCTTTTACCCAATAAAAAGGATGTACCAGGGTCACTGAAGGTTATTTTAGTTCTTATGGATTTTATCAAATGTTACAATCTAAACTTATTTCCATACCAAGCCTTAATATTCTGGATGTGTCATAAATCTTCTCTTCTCTGTCAGGAATCTAGCCCCAAAGTCAAATTTGCATTGGCAAATGGGACAATTGCGTACAGTTATTTGTTAATCTGATCTTTGTTTATCCAACAGTCATGTAATCCACTTTTAATTAAATATCTCCCCAAATATGTGTGAGCAGCAGTTTGACTTTGCACTCATGCTGCCAGGACTCATAGGCATCACTTCAGTGAGATCCCTCTTTCCCACTGGTCTCTGCAACACCAACACCCCCCTCCACCTGTGCTGGCAAATACATATATTTCAGCTAACAATTATTGTCTGGAACATTCAGAAGACACTGACCATGTCTATGCCATAGTACATTTTTTACGTATCTTTATATTCCTCATTCTGCACATACCCACCATTCAGTTATGAGGGCTTAGAAAGTTTGGACATCTACATGTTGGACTGCCAGAAGCAGATAGGACGGTGGGTTTTTTTTTTCATCTTTGTTCAGAATAAGTAAACTATGCCACATTTTATCGTTTGGGCAAAGAACTCAATATTGTCTGCTCAATGCATCTATATAATTTCCTTTATCAATTTAAAGTGAACACTACTAATGCAGACAGATACCAGGAAAGCAATTACATGCAAGAATATCAGCAAAAAATAGCCGAGGTATAGTACCTGATAATTCAGATGTAAATGATGTCACCATGATTATACACCAAATAGAAGAAGATATGAATGAACACTCATACAGTCTAAGTGAAATGCATGTAAATGGAGTCATATTGTGTCTTATTTCTTACTCTGGGCTTGCAAAGCAATATTCCTGACCCTAAACTAGTCACCTACTTGGTCTTCCTGCTGTTGTGCACTGTAATGTAATATTGTCAATGACTTACAGTCATTATACACTGCACATATTGTGTTCCTCGGACAACTATTGTGGCCAATGATGCCATATAAGCTTGTTGGACAATTCCATTACCTCTGTTTTCAAAGGTTAAATCTTCTCAAGTTAAATGACATGCTGATTGTTAGAAGGTAATATGGACAAAAACGTAGCCACACAATACAACAGAAAAGAGAAAATGCTGACATATTGTTGATTTCAATTTTGTCCAAATTTTTAATTCTTATACACTATAAATGGAAGATTCTATGAGGTTCTGCTTCTCTGTATTTTGCTGACATGCTTTGCTTCTACATTTATCCTTGTTAAGTATTCAAAGATTTCGCTTTAGCCCCCAATAAGATTTAATAATATGAAACAAAAACAAAATTAAAAACAAAATAATGTTTGCTGTGAACTTTTAAGGCTACATAGTCATCCAGTAAATTCATCAGATTTTCATTAAATGAAAAATGTGTTCCTCTTCATTAAACTTTATATAAACAGTGATATCAATTTGGTGTAGCTATATACCTTTCTACGACCCTTTAACATTGATAATTCATGTTTTTCACCTACCTCTTGTCATTAGGGCAAATGTAAACCAAATTTTTTCTTGTGTCCTATAATTATTTGGAATGAAAACAGCGTAACCCAGATTTGGGTTTTATGATTTATAAAAATAAAAAATAAAAAATTCAGGCTGACGAAATTCATATGGCCAATGCAGACAGAAAAGTCTTCATTTGGGAGCAGTTCAGTTCTGAGCGCTGGGACACTTCTTTAACTTTTATATACTCTGATTAAATTATGATATAATGACATAATGCTGGGGAAAGATTTTTCAACGTTTTCAAAAGTCGTATCCGACGATTGCTTTCTCTAAACATTTTCAAGATCAGTTTTTCACTGAGGGCGGCATGGTGGCATAGTGGATAGCACAGTCGTCTCACAACAAAAAAGGTCCCGGGTTTCATTCCCGGGCCGGAAATCTTTCTGTGTGGAGTTTGCATCTTCTCCCCTCGCTTGCGTTGGTTTCTTCCAGGTACTCGGTTTCCTCCTACAGTCCAAAAACATGCATATTAGGTAGATTGGTGAGCCTAAATTGCCCATAGAAGTGAGTGTGTGTGCGACCCGTCCAGGGTGTGTCTCTGCCTTTCGCCCTATGTGTGCTGGGATAGGCAGATCCCCATGACCCCGAATTCAGGAATAAGCGGGTAAGAAGATGAATGAATGAATGAATGAATGAATGAATGAATGAATGAATGAATGAATGAATGAATGAATGAATGAGTTTTTCACTGACCTTACATAAAATCTTTTCAGAGAAGCTTGAGCTATATATCTGTTCTTTATTAGCGACTTTTATCTATTACATACTATATATTGTTGTCAGCGGAAACCAAGGCATTTTGAAATAATTTAAGACAGTGGTAATCCTCTAGAGTGAAAAATTAAAGAATGATTTAATAAATGAAAGTCCTTATACCCTCTCATTATCTGTCAATAAACTTCAATGGGCTGTGTGCAGCACTGCACATTTTATGTAGTGTTAATGTGGTGAGCACACAGGTGACAAGTCTAATTTAGTCCCTGCCTTCTCCCACACAATAAAAGCTTTAATCTCCTCCTAGTGTTTCGATAGAAAAACTGCTTTTAGATTAACTTGTAAATGAAATTGCATGAAAAACGTGCATTGTACAGTTGATTTTACAGTACAGCATACAAAACATCCTGATTATATTTTCAATAAAATATAAAAAATAAAACAACATTTATTATTAATGAATTGGAAAACATTAGTAGCCTAAAGCATTTATCTTTTAGAACCAACTGTCTGGACACTGTAAACAGCACAGCGAGGATTTATGGTAATTCTTTATATCAGCAATTAGGAAAAGCTCTGATGGTAATTTATGTGAAATCTCTCAAAAAAAGGAATGAGTGGCAGCAAATGATGCTATAAATCTGCATATTAATGAGTTCCTGTGAATCTCACTGATTGCTGACACAATTAAAATGCCGGCAGAGCGGCACTACTAGTGCTCCGTTTGCAACAGCAAAAAACAAGGGAGGGAAAAAACGACAGAGGGGGACGGCTAATGGCAGCATTTTAAATATATTTTCTTAGAGAGCTATTGATTTGCAGCAGGCCATAATTAGCAGGTTTTCTTGAAGTAGTCTGTGTCCACTGCATGGAAAGCTTGAATCCAAACCATGCTAATCTTCCGTCTGCCAGCTTTTATGCAAAAAATAGAATTAGCGATGTATACTTATGTATAAAAGTGTGCCAAAAATTACATTTAGATAATTTTGTCTAATATTTATAATAAATATGAAAGATCAAGAATTATTGCTATTCCTCGACATAGGATACTTCAGGTAAAGGAATGAACTAAGTGGCTAAATACTCAGGTCTCACTTAAAGCAGGTAAATATACAAATACATTTCTGTAGAGTATTGACAGACTGCCCTGGCATGGACTGGCAACCTGTCCAAGATGTGCCTCTCTTAAATTTCACTAATTCAGAAACAGCTGGGACAGGCGTGGGTGAGGGCACATTTTCACTTTAATTTCATTGTTAATAAATCTGACCATGAACTTGAAAGCTGTCATATGCAAGGTTTTTGTGCATACTCTGCATTGATACATGAGACCCCTGGACCCCTGGACTTCTACTACATTGTAGTTCCTCTGCTACAAATTTGGAGTTTTCTCACCTGTGTCTATTTTAAATGTGCCTCAGGCACTCTGGCACTTCTGAAACATCTTTCTCAATGGCTTCCTTTTTGTTTCTAGAAGTTATAAGGATTGAATCACACCCAGGCTACATCTTATTCTCTCTATTATCACTCAGCAAAATTCCTGAAGTTTGCAGATGACACCACACCAGTCAATTTACATCTGACTGCCAGATGTCATAGTTCACTAGTCACAACCTGGAGCTCAACACTCTTAATAATATGAAGATGCGCCCTTACCATGGTTACTCATCATTATACTCAGGTATCACTTTCACTTTGTAGGCACCCCATCACATACAAGCTTAAAAGGGACCAGAATGTTATCTCGCTGTGATTAATAATTCTATATTTCTATCATTAAATTCATCCCCACATGCTCCATAATAGCCTCATTTGCTGCAGCCAGGGACAAGGCCAAGCTGCAGTGCGGCATTCTCTCTGAAGAAAAGATGATGGGCTGTAGAACTTTACACCTGTGCAGTGAGGATCACAGCCAACATCTCCCTACAACAACTTTTCTTCATCTCTACCAAGACCTTACCATACATCTTGTAGCATGCAATCAGCCTACTAAACAGGGTCTCAAAACTCACTGTTCATAGCACAATATTTATCATTAAACAAAATGTCCCATTTTTTCCGAAACCAGGTGGTAGATAAATAGTCCATGTGCCGGATGGAGAAGGTCCTTCAAGAGTGCAGAGCTGTCCTGTATGCAAGATGAGAGGATTGTGGGGCCAAGGTCAACTCATTTTATGCTCATCAGGAAATGCAAGCCCGTTAAGTTAATGTGCCAGGTAAGGTCATTGTAAAGATATATCTGAAGTTGGGACCAACCTGGATCTCTGCTCTATCAATGTAGGTTGGCTCTTAACATCTCTCACAAATCATTTCTTTTCTTTTTTTCCAACATTTATGCTAAAGTTGTTAACCTGCCAGATGTTCCATCTCAGGTCTGGGCTCTTCCACATTGTTGTGGGCAATTAATCTGACCACTGCTGTGCTGTCTGCAAACTTAACAATGTGAGTGTTGAAGTTATGGCTAAGCATATCGGAGGGTTCGGAACACATCCCTGAGGGGAGCAAGTGTTAAGGATGATGGTGGAGGAAGTGATGTCATAATTTATGAACATATGTCTTCTATTTGCTAAGAGGTCCACCAGACAGATTCTCAGTTAAATGTCTTAAGCTTGTGAATCAAGAATTTGGGTTTTGCATAAGTGTCCCTGCTCTTTAGTTGTCTGAGTGCCATATGTAATGTACAGCATATAAGAAGGCAGTGAATCTATTTTTCTTTATGCATACTGATGAAGGTTGATCCTGGTATCAATTCACATTTTATTTTGTGCACAGTTAGCTGCTATTAATGACTTTAGGGGTTTAGTGCTGCTGAGGCACTGCTCAGGTCTTTAGGACAGGTAGGATATTAGATGTGTAATGCATATTTGTGCTTTTGCTTGAGACTGAGGTGTTTATAATATCAGTTAGCTACTCTTGAGATTTCTTTGCCAGAGAAAACATTGCCAGAGAGTCTGATAGGTCCTGGTAGAATGACTTGTTGGTTTGTTGGAGAAAGCTTTTCTGTGAATAGACAGAGAAAGTGACTGGTAAAGTTGCTGGACTAAAAATAAGTCTTTGTTTTTTCAGTCAGTAATACAGAGTGTGTTCAAATGTTCTCTTTATTGCCTGCTGGACAACATTGGCTCAAAGGGTCACCCTGCCTGAATTATATGTGGAAGCTGCTAGCCATATCCTCTCAACCTGCTATCCATGTCTGTGGCCTTTTTCAGCATGAATTCCTTTTAGAAATGTATAATTCTTAATTTGCATATTTTTGTGTTTTTGCTCCTTAGTCATTAGGGGCTAGCTCGGGGGATAAGGTTATATGAGCACCTGAGCAAAGCCCTTACTCTAAACTGCTGAGTTTCTATCACTCATGGTGTTTGTCAAATAGTTGTAAAATTAAAAATGTCCTTTGCTGGTTTGTCCTTTGAGTCTTGGGTGTTTTGTTGATGATTAAGTTGATCTAATTCAGATTTTTTTAATTGCGGCCTAATGCTAGCTGAATTTTCTCATCAATAGCATTACTGACCTTTGTGGAATTGGGTTCTATATCACAAGTTTACAAATCTTAACTGTGTTACCTTTTTCCTTTCCCACCTCAAAAAAACCAACATATGCGATTACACCATGCTATTGATCAAAGTAAGAGGTCAATATGTCTGCCTTCACAAACCATATGATCTATGTCCAGTTAAGTATTGTTTATTTGCCAAAATGGTGCAAGTTAACTGAATTAGGGTCCCATTGCTTTCCAGACCGATGTAGCTCCAAGGGGCAAAGTATGTCCGGGGTGAGCAGTGAAATGTAATTAAGCTTCATTGTACGCCCTCATCTGCCCCAACGTTGAGCCATGTGAGCGTTTATCACTGTTCTGCAGCTGACCCTACGTAACATACACACAGACTCTTTGTCCAGCCTATGTCTTTTCACTTATTTCAAAATGTGTTAAACTCAGTGTGGGGATTATTCATTGGGAGACAAAAAGATCTCTTTGCCTTATCCCAGCACTTTTACTTAATCCAGAGAGATTCAGCCTTGATAAATTGTCACAACATGCAGCTGCAAAATCATCTGTGGCACAATCTTAAGGGAAAACTTTTCAGTAAAGAATGGAGAAAGATCTCAAGCACTGTTTTGAAAGATCAAGTGGTTTGTAGAAAACTCTAACCTCATCTCCTACATCTATAGAATGTGCGCAGTTACCATGGAGAATAATCTAGCAGTTACCTAATATCTTTACACAGCCTTCCATTTCAAAACTCTTTAGTAATTCAATTTAGAAAAAAAAAACCATTTTTTTTACCAAAATATTTTATTTTAATTCTATGTAGTTTATCCTTTAAGGAAAATTGTTACAATGGTTAAGGTGCTGAGACCAGGAAGACCTGGGTTTAAACCCCACCACCTCCAAGGAAGGCCTAGGCTCAAGTCCACCACTGTTGGGTCACTGAACAAGACCCTTAACCCTTCCTGCTCCAGGGGTGCTGTACAGTAGCTTACTAAGACTAACATTTCACTTTATGTTGTACTCTGTATAAACATGTATGTGACAAAAATTAAATCCCTTTCCTTTATATATGCAGAGTGCTTATGTATTTTTATTATTATGCCAGAAAAGTCTAACCGTTTTAATTTAAGGCTTATTTTTCTTAGACTTTTTTTGTCTTTAAAACCATTATGTAAATTTCTATTAAATGTACAACAGCTGTTTTGTCATTGGATTTGTTTACTCCTCTAATTGTTGGTCTATGATGTACCTGAAACCCATTTTAGGTTTAAAAAGAAATTTATTAATAATAAGCTTGGTGTGGGTAAAACCTGTTTGTATGTCCACTCCTAGCTGGCCCATGTCTCCACATTTTTTATGAGCTGTGCCACTGTGTGCTGTAGTTTCATGTAGATTTGTTCCCGGGTCATCACAATCTACTCACTTTAGCTCTCAGACACATGCATGTGCTTTCCCGTGTGACAAGGTTCATTACCGATGGCTCCCAGGAATGACCTCATTTCAGCTCCTTCACACTTTGAGGACGCCACTTTGTTCAATTGCCCTACATGGGAACTTTCAGTAATGGGGACAGTTGATTATATTACTTTGGTTATTTTACTTAATGCCCAAAACAGGAGATAAATTTAAAAATCTAGGGCAACTAATCGTGCTCAGATTTTTTTCCGCTTCTGTATCTTTATGTATCTATTTCTTCTCTTATGCCCTTTATCTACTCTCAATGGTATCACTTCATTTGACCACTGACACACTTCTTTCTTTCTTTCTCTCTCTCTCTCTCTCTCTCTCTCTCCCTCTCTCTCTCTCTCTCTCTCTCTCTCTCTCTCTCTTGCGTGCGCTCTCTGGCTCTCTCTCAAAGACAGATATGGTGGTCTCTCTATGTGCACAATTATTTTTTTAACCCCATTATTTTCACTAGTCACAGCTACTATTCTGGCACAGTGTGTGAGCGAGAGAGTGATGCTGAGACGGAAAGTAACCCCAGGGTCATATTCGCTTGCCGTAAATTACATTTCTCTATAGGACGGAAGCAGAAGTTGTGCAAAAGGACTGTTTCACTTCGGATTTGTACAGGGTGCTGAAGAGGCTATGTGATGCCAGAGTGTCACTAGTTTTGTGGGAAGATATGTACACACACACACACACACACACAAACACACACACACACACACACACACACACACACACACACACACACACACACACA
>JAOTRA010000032.1:10221473-10231614 GCA_026260255.1 Pseudolaguvia tuberculata
TGTGTGTGTGTGTGTGTGTGTGTGTGTGAGAGAGAGAGAGAGAGAGAGAGAGAGAGAGAGAGAGAGAGAGAGAGAGTTTTTACTTTTTCTGCTTTAAAATCTATTTCTGTCTACAAACTACTAAGCTCTGCAAACAAACAGTAACAATATCAGTATGTGTAAAAGTGTAGCGAGATGAAGCACCTTCTTCTTTCCTAGTGAATGATTTAGTAGAAAAAAAAGGATTGGACTGATCAAACAAAATACTTCTAAAGAAAAGCATTCCTCTGAAAAGAACAATAAAATATAAACTTAATTTCCAAAGTCAAAGTTAAAAGGAAAAACTGACGAAAGGAAAAAAGGTGTTGCAGTTCTTTTTGCCTTTTGACATTGTCCAGGTTGTAGCTGACCAAAGAGACATTAGTCAGCTGAAGGCTGGGTGTTGTTTCTGTTTATTCGGGACCAGTTTATTAAATAAAAACCTTTGCTGTAACCAGTAGAATTCTTTAGAACATTTTTATTAAAATTACAAAAAAAAACTGGTAGGTTTCAGAGAATTTAATATACACAAAGTATTTGGACACTTGACCTTTGAACCCATGTCTTTTTTTAAACATCCTATTCAATATTTACTTTGACCTTCATACTTCTGAAAAGACTGAATTCTGATTTTTTTCTATTTTGAAACATGACGTTGAAGATTTGCTTATTTAGCCACAATGATATTAAAGATATCAGACACAAAAGTCAGGTCAGGAGGTCTGGGGTACAATCAACATTCCAGTTCATCCTTAATGTGTTTAGTGGGGTTAAGGGTCAAAGCTTTATGCAAAACTGTTTGTTCTTAGCAGTAAAATGAATGCTTAATTTCAGCTTTGTGCACAGGATCAACGTCATGCTAACACATGACATATAAAGCCAAAAGTATTGCTAGTGCTTTCATTAGCTCCTCGTGGTGCCCCTATTTAAGTCTCTTCATTCTAATTAAAGAATAATACAGTGGGTGGCGCGGCGGAGTAGTGGTTAGCACTGTCGCCTCACAACAAGAAGGTCTGGGTTCGAATCCCGGGCTGGGGATCTTTCTGTGCAGAGCTTGCATGATCTCCCCCACGCTTGTGGGGTTTTTCTCCGGGTACTCCGGTTTCCTCCCACAGTACAGTAGGTTAGTTCAATAGGTGATTCTAAACGGTGTCCATAGGAGTGAATGTTAGTGTGGATGGTTGTTTGTCTATGTGTTGCCCTGCGATGAACTGGCGATCCGTCCAGGTTGTACCCCTGCATTTTGCCTTATGTTTACGCACAAATGTTATATACCATATAATGTGTTTAACTACATCCCTTTCTTTCATTGACAACATACTTAATTTTCTAAATAGCTTACCAGTCAACCCAAAAGTTTTATTTACAAATCCTTTAAAAAAAGAACACTGATAAACAAAAAAATAGAAGAGAGACAGTAGAAACAAGCTATGAACAAAGACCAACCTTGTCTTTTAAAAAAGTTGCCATACTCCTAATGTAGAGTGATAGTAGCAAGCAAGCCGTTCCTCTCTCCTCTGCGCTTGCAGTGGCAGGTGATAAAACAGTTTTACAAGCTGTAATAAAGCACCACTTCTCTACGAACGGTGCCTGTGCTTTTTTATGTACTATTATAATATTATTTTTGTTTGCATCTATATTTATTACATCTTAGTCTCCTTCAACAACAGTGCTTCAGTTTAAAACCACAAGTTATTCTGCAATGTCTTCCTGAAGAAGAAGAAGAAGAAGAAGAAGAAGATGAAGAAGAAGAAGAAGAAGAAAAAGATGAAGAAGAAGAAGAAGAAGAAGACATCTATTATGTAATTGGCACTTGGTGAGAGGCCCTAATCTAAATAATGGCCTGCCTATAATTATAGAAGCACCGTATTAAGTATGTAACAAGAGTTGTAATGTAATGGAACAGTTTAACTTGGATAAAAAGTTTACAAATGTAATGTAAAATACATTTAAAGCAATCAGCATTTAAATAGCAAAAACATAATTCCTTTGAGACACACTACAATATTGTCGTTTATGATGGTGCACAGTTCAATATTCTGAGCTGGTTGAAAAAAAAAACATATTTCAATTATTTTGCTTGCAGTGATAGTATAGTAATAAAGAAGTTATTGACCAAATCCTATTGATTGGTTAGTCCTGCGGCAAATACAACTGACCTTGGAATCCCTTAGTACCTTCCTCTTTGCTGCTTTCTTCCTGAACCGAAACTCAATAATATATTATTTCATATATTTAAGCAGGACAACAAATAGCTGTGCACTACAAGGTGAAGAATTGCTGGTAAATTTTCATGGCTATTTGCCTGTAGGAATTTGGCAGCTCTGTGTGGAGAGTGATTAAAAATCGGGCCCCAGTCAAGACTTGATTAGGGGTTGCCATTCAATGAGAGTGAGAGAGAAAAAAAATCAACGCTGGAACGCAGCAAAATGAGAGCAGGAAAACGGCTTTTTTCTTTGCCTAAATAAGATAATGACCTTGAAGTCTGGGCTGCAAGAGTAGTAGTGCTAACTCCTTTCAAGCTGAAACTTGATTTATTCACAAGGTTAAAGGCGTAAAACAATTGCCATTGATTTGATCCAGGTAATTGCTGCGTGTGACGCCATCTGGTAAGACCTTTGTCCTAATGGAGAGGAGGGCACTAAAATGCCTAACAAAGCTTTCTATAGCAGAAATTAAAGCACATACTTACATATTCTCCTGTATCAGTCCACCATAGTGCATGGTCTCAGGTGTACGAAGCCGAAAAAGAAAAAAGAAGATAAAAGTCCTGCCACTAGCTACTCCTACTTGTGCTTTGAGGGTTGAGTTAAAATTGTATTAGTATAATTAGTAAATACCAGTTGTTGGTGATTCTACAATTGAATTACATTTAGTTTAGTTACAAAAAGGGAATAATTTTGTATTATTTTTTATCCAGTATAACATAGAAAACAGAGGGAATACCAAAGTTTGGTTCTTTCCTAGTTCTTTTTTTCATGTGGTTTAATGGAGTTTTGTTTGCAATGTTTATCATTATAGATATATATTAATTTAAATGTGAACTTTATTCATTCATTTATCCATTTATCCATCTTCTAACCTTATTATTCTCTAATTCGTGGGGAACAGAGGTCTGCTGGAGTTTATTCCAGCACAAATAAAGTAAAAGGCATAAGTACCATCACAGTCCATTGCAGGGACACACATAGATGAACAACCACATACACTCACACACGCTCTTATGGGAGGTTTAGAATCAACAAAAAAATCAAAGCGTACATATTTTTTCACTGTGATAGGAAACCAGAGTACCCAGAGAAAACCCGTGCATGCACAGGGAGAACATTCAAAGATCCCTTGCCCGGGAATCGGACCCAAGACCTTGTTGTGAGGCAACCTAGTCCTTGCTGTGCCTTTCCACAGGCGACGTACACCACCGTGCCAAATTAAAATGAATTAAATTCATACCATCAGTGAACTGGTTGTCAAGTTCCCCTTGCTCCTAGCATCAAGCAACCAAGACTTGAATCCAGATCTCTCAACAGAGGAAGAGCCTACAAACAGATTTCTTTATGTTTAAAACTAAGAAATCAATGCTTAAGCAAAAGTGTTTTTAACTAAAACAGCTCATTGATGGCAAGAACTCGGTTTATGAGTTTAACAATTTAACATTATTTTTAGCTGTTTCAGCTAAAACATCACCATATTTTTCACATTTTACATGGCAAATATGCTGTCATACTGTACAATTCAATAATGCTTACATGATCTACTTAAAACGCTGAGATCAGTGCTTGTGTTCACATTCCTTTCTTATCAACTGTGTCTCATTTTGCTAATGGTGCATGAAAAGGATCAAATCTCCCTAAGTTTTCTATTAAGGCAATGTTCGTTGTCTTGTCACTCTCTGTGTCAGGCTATGGTAGAAAAACCTTCCTCTTTGCCCTACATTTCATGTAACTTGCACAGCGCTTGACAAGTCTGCCAAGGAAGAGCTTCTTATTTAAATCAATTATACATAGCTGGCTTCTGAAGCTGGCTTGCATTTTTCATGTGGATAGAAGATCATTTATGAGTTAATATGTCAGGTCAACATGCTGGTAAAAGCAATCGTTTGCCTTTTCTCTGGCTTCAAGATTTGAGATGACGTGTAAACATGGCATGTCTTTCACTGCATACGTTGCTTTTCAGTTCACTTTTTGGGTTGCATGAGTGCATGAGTTGGGCATGCACTGCCTTGCCTGCCAATTCTGACCAGGTTATTTGTTTTGTTTGTTTCTGTTTCTGTATGTTAGCTGTATTTTTTGATTAATGCGTGCAACTGTGGTTGAATTGCCTGGATTTATAAAGTGCCGTTTTTACTTGAATCTTTATGCTTTAGAGGTCATCTTACTGTTGTGGTTTGGAGCCACTTGATCCCATGCAGAAAAATGCCACTGTGAATCAATATTTAATTATTCCGACTGGTCACCTGTTTGTTCTAGTGAAGCATTTCTATTCTAAGAAGAGTGGATCCCTCCAATCAAGATAATTATTATAAATATTTGAGCAAGCTGTCTTTTGTTTTATCCTTTTGTTTTATTCTAACATGACACTTTTACCATCTGAACCTATGAATGTAAGAAAAATACAAAAAGAATACAGATAGATCAGAATGAACTAGCCTATTCATACAAAAGTTTGTTAATTATCAGTGAAATATTTCACCTTATGTAGGACGCAACATCTGGTTTTCACATTTAAGCCTGAAGAATTAATCTAATAAAAGGAGTGTATTCAGCTGCTCTCTTCTTTCTACAGTTTCTCACCCTTGCACCAACTTTGTCAGAAGGTGTTGCCAGCATATGGCATTTTTGCATAATGTATAAGGTGTATTAAAAGGAAGTTGTTGTTGAATAGAATAAATGGTTTTTTTGAACAAGTAATTAGCTTGAAACGATTTAGAGAAGAAGCTGGTGCTGTTTCTTTGTGACCAGATTTTTACATGATTGCATGAACTACAATTTATGAATCCACTTCCCCAATCCCCGGTTTTGATGTTACAGATCCGTTAGAAGCAGCAGCATGGGTCATGAAAGCTTTTTATGCACAATACGTTAATATTACAAGATAGCATATCAAAACGTAGAACCAGACTTATAAAGGATGCACACCAAATAGTGAGACCTGCTGGGGGTATGAAAATTTTGACATGGGAAGTATTTAAGATTGTTGATGAAACTGCTTCCATTACAGAAAAGTAAAAAATGAACACAATTAGTGGTGTCAGTCTGGTGATTCATCACTATTTATTAGGATCTTCTACTGTTTTGGTAGACTACCATTAACTTCTGGCCACAGCTGCACTCCGTTAGCTTATCAAACCCATTGACACAACACTAATATATTGTATTCTCCCCAGTATTGCACTGCACCACTGTCCAATAAATTTTCAAATGCACAATTTGACTACACTTCTTTCATGCTGGAAGTTAATTAATTATTCTCACATCTGGCTTTAAGCTATATAATGAGGTTAATTAGAGTAAATTTAGCAAATTGTGTATAAATTGTGTAAATTACCTTCAGAAATAGAATATAATAAAATAAGCTGTCTTAGGCTACATCTTAATGAGAGGGTCATCATTAAGATGGACCCATGAGTATTTCCATTTTTATTTTTACCTTGATCAAATAGTCTTAATGTTTAAACCTGGGATTGAAAATTAATTAAGTAGAACATACTATAGTGTCACTGGACATATTGTACTTTTGCACTACCGTATATTTTTAATGGATTACTATAAGTTATTTAATTATTTCATGATAATTAGATATTTTAAGTTATTTATTGCCCGTTGAAACTGTCAACCTGGAATATTTAGTATAGCACAAGAATGAAGGGCTTTTAATTGTTAATTAAACACTTATTAGACAACCACAGATATATGTAAGCTTGAACATCCAAAAAAAGACTCTAAAGTTCTATTTTACACACAATTGATTCCAAATTTGTGCATGGATCAGTCATCACTTAAATTCATGCTCATGTCAGGTTCTCCCAACTTTCAACATTGCTTCTTTGAGCATACTGTTTGCATTAAAACATTTAGCATTTTGAGCATATGCATATTAATGTACTGTCACCTGACTAAGTTATGCTTGAAGCAAAATCTTCTGCATCTCTGGTGTGAAATGCAATGTTAATGTATACTATAAGTGTTGTAGTTGTAGTTCAGTAGGTAACGTGCTGGGCTACTAATCTGAAGATTATCAACTGGAAACCTAGTTAACATTGCTGGGTCCCTAAGTAAGGCCCTTAATCCAAATTGCACAGTTATATAAATGACATAAAATGTAAATCACTTTGGATAAAGGCATGTGTCAAATCAAACAGGAATATTATAATGCTTGTACTGTTGCATAGATGTTGGAAAATGTGGGCGGTGCTGTGGTATAGTGGCTAGCATGGTCACTTCACAGCAATAAAGTCCCAGGCTTGATTTCCAGTTCAATGTCAGGTAGATTATAGTTATTATGGTATTATAGTAATATTTTTTTATTTTTTTAGGCACGGTGGCATAGTGGTTAGCACGGTGGCATAGTGGTTAGCATAGTGGTTTCTCCCTGTGCTTGTCAGTTTCCTCTGGGCACTCTGTGGGTCCTCCCACATTCCAAAAACATGCAGATTAGATTTATTGGTGATTCTACATTGTCCATGGGAGTGAATGTGTGTGTGAATGGTTGTTTGTCTGTGTTGCCCTGAGATGGGTGTACCCCTGCCTTTTGCCCCATGTGTACTGCGATAGGCACCAGTAGATCCCCATGACCCCAAATTAGGGAATAAGCGGGTAAGAAGATAAATAAATGAGTAAACAAATAATTGTA
Source organism: Pseudolaguvia tuberculata (assembly GCA_026260255.1). NCBI lineage: Eukaryota > Metazoa > Chordata > Actinopteri > Siluriformes > Sisoridae > Pseudolaguvia > Pseudolaguvia tuberculata. The sequence continues at coordinate 10,228,341 of JAOTRA010000032.1, forward strand.
CTTAATTTAAACTGTTTATCTGAATCTCCAGAAACCCAGCCATTAGGGTTGCACAAGCCAGTGCATTGTTAGTGCTGGTCCCAAGCCCGGATAAATGGGGAGGGTTGCGTTAGGAAGGACATCCAGGGTAAAACTATGCCAAATCAAATATGCAGATCACAAATAAGAATCTCATACTGGATCGGATTTATATTGGTTGGCCAGGCAGAGAGACAGAGATGGGAAGGATGTAGTGCAAGTTAGAGTAATAAAGGATACAGATGGAAATGTTTTGGCTAGTGAGGAGTGTGTGTTGGGAAGGTGGAGAGAGTATTTTGAGCAGCTGATGAATGAGGAGAATGAGAGAGAGAGAGGAGGTTGGATGATGTGTAGATGGTGAAGCAGGAAGTGGATAGGATAAGTAAGGCAGAAGTAAGAGCAGCTATTATGAGGATGAAGACCGGATAACATTCCAGTAAAAGCGTGAAGATGTTTAGGAGAGATGGCAGTGGAGTCTCTGACTAAATTGTTGAACAAGATTTTGGAAGGTGAGAAGATGCCTGAGGAATGGAGAAGGAGTGTTCTGGTACATCTTTTTAAGAATAAGGGTGATGTGCAAGTGTGCAGTAACTACAGGGGAATCAAGTTGATGAGTCACACCATGAAGTTATGGGAAAGAGTAGTGGAAGCTAGGCTGAGGGAAGAGGTACCCATCTGTGAGCAGCAGTATGGTTTCATGCCGGCCAAGAGTACCACAGATGCAACCTTTGCTTTGAGGATGTTGATGGAGAAGTATAGAGAAGGCCAGAAGTACCTGGGGTCAACAGTGCAAAGTAATGGAGAGTGCATTAGAGAAGTGAAGAAAAGTGTTCAGGAAGGGTGGAGCAGGTGGAGAAGAGTATTTGTGATAGAGTCGAAAGGAGAAGAAGTTTGATTATATTATATGCATCTTTATTCAATTGTATCCTTGTAAAATAATGAATTCTTTGCAAGCAAATAAAGACATTCATATCATATGGTAAACTTTTTTTCATATGCTAATATACATATGTATGTTCCAATTTAAAAAAATGTAAGTAAGTTCCAATATATTTGTCACTTACATGATTATACACAGTACAAGTCTTCATTGCCCGTTATGAGTCTTGAACCGAAGTCTTCCTGGCAGCCACCACTGCCCCAAATATATATAACAGATAGACTTGTTGCTAGTGTGGTTGATTCAGTGTTATGAATTTTCTATTGTTTTTATATCACAGAAAAAATATAGCAATGTTGTTTTATGCCCAATATCATGCATCCCTCGATTATACTGGGGCTGATAAAGTACAGAAAGATCATGGAAAGTCATATTGGAATGGTCACTACCTTGTTGTCTATTGAAAACCAAAATATGAAAAGCTATAAAATCTTCAAAAGGCACGAGGGTTGATGAGCTCCCAAAAGAGGCTAGAATTTTTGCTTGATAAGAAGAAGATTTCGCCAGTGTGTGCAATTTTAATTGCACTCGTATTGCTTGCCCCTAGCCCCCTTTTTTCACCCACCCACCCATCTACCCACTCTCACTCTCTCTCTCTCTTTCTCGTTTTCTTTCTCTCTTTCTCTCTCTGGCCTTCAAAGGAAAACTCTATTTAAATTCCAGAATGTAACCCCGAGGACGAAACCAGAGTCACTCGTGCAAAACTTCTTTATTTTAAAATGACATTACAGTGTTATTGTGGAGCAGGACACCACTCAGGACTCGCCGACTATTCAGAAACAAACGATGACTTATCTCATAGTGTCAAATTATAGTGTACATATTCTCAGCCATAAAACCTGGGTAAGCGATCCATTTTTATGCACCTCTACCTAGTTATGATAAACTGAACCACTTTGTTTCTCTGTCTAAATGATTTCCTTCACAATTTTAGGATACATAGTTTTGTGTTACTAATTTTCTTTAACATTTTGGGTGTTCTGAAGTTTCCTCTGTTAACCGCTTGTAAGAGATGTTTTAACCCCAATGGACTTGCCTGCATTGGATGTAATGAAATGAATCCTTAAAAACGTCTATTCAAATTATTTGAATTCTAATCCGTGTTAGGAGGATGTGGGTGTCAAATGGGTCTTACATTTCCGGATAGGGTGACCACAACTTTGAAGAGCTGCTCTGATATCCACAAATTAACTTCCTTTTTTTGTTTAGAATTGCTCGTCCTGTTTCCTATGAAAGAGTTCAGGGAGGCTGAGCACTTCACACAGCTCCAGTCTCCAGATGAGTATAATGTGATGTTAGCCACCTTACCCTTCAGCAACAAGCCTTCATCCAACACAATTATGCCGGAGTTTGTTCTGACTCTTTGTTTGCTTTCTTGTACAGCGACACAAATGAACTAAACAGGTCAAAAACTCAGTGGGAATTATAGCTACTGTGATCTGTTATCCAACTCAGAGGCAAGATGTGTTTACACAGCAGATTGGACTCAAATTATTCATAGCAGTCAAAATAGACAAATATAGAATTATACATGTGACTGTGACTCACAATGTTCATCATAAAATTGTGTTTAGACAGTGTGAGGTTTAAAAGAGGCCTAAAGGTCTCTTTTGACTAAAAATCACTATGAGTATAAAGACAAATATCTAAATAGCAAGGAAGGCTACAGTATAAATAAGTACATGAATCAAACAATCAGTTTATGATCACCAATATGCTAGCCAAATGCATACTGTCCTACAGTATTAATACATATACACATCAAGCTATTGGCAATTTAGAATTACCACTCAACCTAATGGACATGTTTCTGTGAGTGGAAACCACTCGGTTACTTGAGTAACCGCAAGCTAGGATCACCCATATAATGAATATAAAGAATCCATATTATAAGTATTAGCACTATTGCAGAAATGTTTTTTGTATCTTTGGTAGTACTGTTGTTTATTCTGAAGTTTGTCAATAAATTAGGGGTTTTGGTCAGTGATGCGTGATAATTTCTACTATTTATCGTACCTCTCTCTCTCTCTCTCTCTCTCTCGCTCTCTCTCTCTTTCCACACGTTTTCAGCCGTGGTGTCTGTGTGATAATTTAGAGGATTTCTTAGTTCAGCGGGGTTTGGCTTTTCAAAAGAGCAGGGCCATTGATCAGGCGGCTCTGTGGCCAGGAGTAGAGCCCGGTCTGCCGGCTGGATTTGCAGTTAACGCCTGGGTCGCTCCCTGGAGTATAAAGCCTAGACGTTCGCACACACACACACACACACACACACACACACACACACACACACACACACACACACACACACACACACACACA
>JAOTRA010000032.1:10264014-10274768 GCA_026260255.1 Pseudolaguvia tuberculata
GTGTGTGTGTGTGTGTGTGTGTGTGTGTGTGTGTGTGTGTGTGTGTGTGTGTGTGTGTGTGTGTGTGTGCTTGTGTGCGTGTTTGTGTGCGCGCGCGTGAGTGTGAAGCTAGGCTCCCGTAACCATATTCTTACCCGCTTATTCCCGCTTATTGCACCCTGGACACACCAGTCCATCTCGGGGCCACACATAGACGAACAACCCCTTACACACAGATTCACTCCTATGGGCAATTTAGAATGACCTATCAACCTAATAGACATGTGTTTGGACTGTGGGAGGAAACCGGAGTACCCGGAGGAAAGCCACGCAAGCGCGGGGAGCTCATGCAAACTCCGCATACAAAGATCGAACCCGGGATTTATTGTTTAATTATTTTATACTTTATTGTAGAAATTGGTGTATTATGTACTGTGTGTGTATCAATTTTCAGGATATGTAAAACTTATCCTGGTGGGGACAATTCATTGAAACTTAAGAAATAGTGCAGCTATTTTGCCACGCCCACTTTTTAATCCAATACATCAGATTTTCAGAAGTTTTCGAGTATGTTTAAGTTATTAAAACTACGATTTATGTTAAAGGAGAAGAATAAAGAAAAAAAACCTCAAAATTGCAATAGTGTCCTGGTTTCACCGGAAATCATTTAAAATACATTTCGACATGTAAATTTGTACAACCTATTAAATAAGTTAAAATTCAAATGATCAATTGTTCATATATTTTAGTGTATCAATTAATACAAATGAAACAAGTGCACTTATTTAAAACCCTATAAACACTTGAAATGGTGCCCTTAAGTGTGCTGGGAAATAGTGTTATTAAAAGTGCACTTGATTTTATTATAAATAAAATATGCTACTTTTCAGAGTTTACGTACACAAGATTCATTCATTCATTCACAAGGATAAGTGTGTGTGTGTGTGTGTGTGTGTGTGTGTGTGTGTGTGTGTGTGTGTGTGTGTGTGTGTGTGTGTCTTTCTCGCTCTCTCTCTCAGGAGCAAATCTCCTCCTTCTCTTTTTTCTCTATTGCGTTAAAAAGCGTGAAGGACACGCGAATCCGTGTGTGTGTGTGTGTGTGTGTGTGTGTGTGTGTGTGTGTGTGTGTGTGTGTGTGTGTGTGTGTGTGTGTGTGTCTTTCTCGCCCTACTTCTCTATCACACACATCTTAACATACACACAGCTATGTCCACATCATCCCCCTTTAAAATAGTCCTCGCACTTATCCTCTCACATGCCTGAAAAGTCAAATAAATAAAGTACACAGAGTCCAGTTGTATATTATTTAATGATGGTTTGAAGTGTTTGAAGATTTTGCTGAACAGTACAGACAGGTCTGTCTTGTAATGTAAGTTGTTGTTTTTTTTACTTTTTTGAAGAATCTCTTTTTCATATCTAAGGGGTAAGGGGACTTTCTGTGAGGAGTTTGCATGTTTATTTGGTTTATTAGTGATTCTAAATTGCCCATAGGAGTGTAAGTGTATGTGGTTGTTCATATATGTGGTCTGGGAAAGGTTCCAGCCGACTCAGAATTAGGGAGTAAGTGGGTTAGAAGATGAATAAATGAATGTACCAGCATACTGTGATATTTGACCTTTTATTTATTTATTTAAGACATATAACTTTGACAGTATCTATTAATTAGTCTATTTGTGTAAGTCTAGACTACTGCCACCCCCTGGTAAGGAGAGTTGCTTACTTCTGCTCTGGCTCTAATGCTAACTACTGGACATTAATAGAACTGCAGTGCAACCTGTAATAGAGCATCTCTATGCATTATGTAAAGATTCAAAAGCTAAACCTATCAATGTGCAGCAAGCTTAAGCAGATGCTTACCAGTTCATCCCAAAGTAGTGAACAACAAAGGGACCCTGTCAATTTTTTACACAATGTGAATGCAGCCAGATGCGTTGTGAAAGATTTCCACCCACACAAAGCACACATCACCGCTGAATTTTAAATATGAATTCGGTGGAAAGTCTCCCCTCTGAGCATACACAATGACAAAAGTCTGCAGTAGTGCAAATAATTTGATCCACGTGCAAGTGAATAGAAACATTTTACTGAGTTTTTTATAGAATGCTTTATATTCTGCCACTCCTAAACTGTTGTGTGTCATCCTCAGATATCACCAACAGAAGTTGATATATATCCTGGAGACTTTAAATACCCATAACCATAATTCAATCATATTCAGTCAATAATGAATATTAATTTGCAATCCCTGGGACCTCTGTAAGTCTTGTCAAGCTGTCTTCAGGCTTTTTTGATAGCTGAGTTTTAACCTTCATAAAAGGCTTGAAAGGCTGCCAACAGACTACATCTGTTCCAAGGGCAGGGTGATGGTGCTCCTAGATGCCTCTCTCCCAGCAATGAGGCAAACTCTCATGCCTGGTGCCTGTCAGTGGCAAAAGGTGTCAGTGCCACAATTAATCTTTTTAACAGTGAGCAGGGTGTCTCTTTGTTTATTCCACCCGTGACTCTCTTCCTTTTTTCTCCTCCCTGAGGCCCCTCACACAGTCTTATCAGGGCCAGTGAACTAGGCCCTTATTTCCTTATCAGCCTGTCATGGCTGACCATGGCCTCTTGAGTAAGTGCACTGAAGGAAATGGTGAGGGAAAAGAGAAAGAAGTTACAAACGGCTAACCCTCAGACTGCCACGAAATGCTTATCTGAAAAGACCGGCTGACCTTCCGCCCTCAACCACACAGCTCAGAAATGACCAACTCTCCCCCTTTACCACCCCCTCCTTTATGCTTTTTTATCCCTGCCCTCTTTGAACAGAAAATAACCTCTAACTCACAAGACTATGAGCTTCTTCTCAGTAAATAAACAGCAAGTAAACAGTTTGATAACAATCAAATAGGTGGAAGAATATGGGGGAAAAAATGGGAAGCATAGCGAGCAGTAAGAAACCAGAGACATTCTCTGGTGAGTTCAGAGCTTGTGCTTGCAGATAAAGACATGGAAATGAAGGGGCACATCAGCAAAGCTGTAAGTACAGGCTGACTGAGTACAGATCAGGAGAAATCATCTGCTTAAATTAGGTATACTCTGCATTTTGCTCTCTTCTTGACCTCTCATTTGCCTACTATCTGATTAGAAATGCATTCCTTGATTGCTCTGGCAGAAGCAGAAAGCCAAAAATAGTGGGCAATGGATGGAGTTGATTTACTGGATTATAAAGTCAATTCCAGTCACAAATATTTTGAAACAATTTAGACAAATTCATAGTTTATAAAATAAAATATACACTTTTTTTATCAACATATTTTAGTGACAAGTTAAATTGAAAGGTAATTGAAAGTTAGAATAGAATAGACATAGAAAGCATACATTTTTAATCTGGAAATATCACCTTTGTGATCATAGTGGCATAGGCCATGTAATGTGCAGGTCACAAATAGTCAATAGACTGTCAGTAATGTGTGTGTGTGTGTGTGTGTGTGTGTGTGTGTGTGTGCGTGCGTGCGTGCGTGCGTGCGTGCGTGTGTGATTGATTGAGTCTGCAGCTGATGGGGCCTTAGGTCATAGGGCTGTCTCTTCATGTGTCTCAGACACAGATCTGGTGCTGGCTGTTTGCCCCATCCCTACACGGTCAAGGCCACTCATTAGACTCAAAGGGGCAGGAGGAAACTGGCTAGACAGGGCCTAACATGGGGACAGATATTGATCAGGAATCCAACATACTAGTGCACGCACACAAAAACTAACACACAAACCCACACAAATACACACCGGATGAGTTAACGGTTTTAAGAGGGCAAAGTCAAAACAGGTGGCTGTTTCATAGAATACAAGATCAATACTCCCCAAAATTTCCCCTTTATACATTTGAACTGTCATTGTCACAAGCAATTAAGGGAGCCACCAACTTTTGTAAAAAAAAAATTGCCTGATATGTAAGCACTGAAAAGCAAATCTCAGTTCAATGAAATATGCTTGGGGATGGAATTCAAACAAACTAAGCATGAAAATTGTCCTTGGTCTGACAGCAGGGCTGAGGGCCGGTCAAAGAAAGAGACAGATCGAGAGATGGAGAGTTCATAGTTGTTTTCATCATAATATGCAGATCTGCTGTAAATACAAAAATAAATACAAGCTGACTTGACTTGTCACAGTCAAAGTTATAATAAGGGACAGGGCCACACCATATTACAACAAATAATAATAATAATAATAATAATAATAATAATAATAATAATAATAATAATAATAATACATTTACTTATAGAATTAAAATTCAACATATGTTTCATTTTCTTAACTTTATCATACAGTTTACACATACTCTGTGTGTTCAGTCATTGCAAAGTCAGGCTTTAAAATAATTTAATAGCAACAAAAAGTATTTAAAGCCTGTTGAAGGCCAGCCACTTATACACATTTACTACAGTCCAAATAGACTACACAGTATAACCAAGGCCACTCATATTCACTGCAGTTTTCAGTACCAAACACTACATACAGTATATTATACAGTTAATATAATTATAAAACTTACTGATATTTACATACCAGTATTTAATTAATCAAATATTTTATTATTATTATTACAACACTATTAACGTTATCCTAGCAAAATGGAAATCTCATGTACTTCAGCATCCTTATGTTAAACCCTTATTCTGACCTTCAATAACTGCGTAGATTAGCTTTCCTATTTTCTGTCTGGAATGTCATACAAACCCAGGTCTTTATCTTCATCTTCAGCAGAGTTTTCATGGACATTTTAAGAACTCCTTATGCTGATCTGAGGAGTTTGGACAATAGTTATTTATTAGAGCTAGTGTACAGTGAGCAAAACTGTTTTGTCTGTAAAAAAAAAAAAAAAAAGATTACAACGGAACAAGCCAACCCACTTTTGCATGTTCTAGATGAACAACAAGGGCAGAATGACATGTATGCATTCAAAGGTGTCAATACCTTGCTCTATTTTCATTTGCAGGGTGAGTCTTCATGTTCTTCTTTATATTTGTATAGCAGGTGAAGGGTTGGGATTTCCATTAGTGTTGTTTTAAACAGACAAATCTGCCAAAAGCAATGATGTCAGAGAATGTGTGGTGAATTTTGTGTCCTGCTGCATAGCTTGCCTTCACAGACAAATTGATTTGCAAAGGTTCGGGTCTGGCAGCTTGGGCCTCTTTGCATACGGAATGATCTCTATAAAAAAAAGTGCAAGAAAAAAGAGAAAGAGAAAAGAAAAAGAAAGAGAAATAGAAGAAGGGGGGTAGAGTCCTATGGCTGGGCGAGACACCCAGCAGGACAGCAAGAACTGGCCGGTTCAAAGTCCACAGTGTAAACCCCCCTTTTCCAAGAACCCCCACACCCCCAAGGCCCCTCACACCCTCCCTCGCTGGCCCCTCGTCTGGTTTGAAAGGTCAGTTCATGTCTGGGAAAGAAGTCTCGGGATCCCCTTCTTTATTAAAGGTCACTAGTATTCAACGGCACTTAACACACACTGCCAGCCCAGCCAGCCATTATAGAGGGGGTTGGGGAGAGTTGTAGCATTGGGTATGGACAGACTTTAGGGATAGGATTGGGGCAGCTTTTATACGCTGGGGATAAATATTAGAGGATAAATTTGGGGGATTGAAAGTTTTAGATATGTTTTTCAGTTGAAAACAATTGATATGCATAACTGAAGAGGCACTGACAATTGTTTTTATAGTCAAACATGTTTAAAAGAGAGCACTTACCAAATGTACTTAAACAAAATGTAGTTTTATACCATGGAAAGAGTATGGAAATTATGGTCTAGAGTAGACTTTTACAGCAAGGAAATGATAAGGAATGATAACGTTTCCCACCTTGCCTAGCCTGTCTAGTCCAACAGATTTATGCAGGGTGGTCAGCTGGAGCAACAGCAACAAGGTTGGGCCCAGCTCCCTCACAGTGAGGGGGAGACAGGGGAAGGGACCCTCTTATTCTAATGTTAAATGCTTTTCACATTAGGCCTCTCTATTCTGTAAGTCCTCATTAGGTATGCTTGCTCCAGCGCTGTCTCTGTTTCATCAAGCGGCTGTATTATCACAATAATCATCATCACTACCTCAATCATGTTTGCAATAATTTCCTAAATCAAGAGCTCTTTTGAAAAGCGACAGAGCTCCTGATTCTCTAAGGGCATCTGTACTCAATAAGAAGTAGGTGAAGGTGAGTCAGCAGGGGAAGGCCCAGTTTTCCCCCCCTTAAAATATAATTTAGTGAGACATAACACAGGAAAAGATTGTATAATTCAGGGCCATTCTAATGTCGTTGCTACACTAGAGTTTAATCCGCTGTTCGTTTTTAGCATACATGTCTAGGAAGAGTGAAAAAGCAGATGTCCAGTGCCTTGTCTACAGTCCAGAGCTTGATGTGAATGAACTTACAGATAATTCAGACCGACTTTTCCTAGTCATGACTATCATCCAATCTAGGCCTCTACTCACAGAACTGCACCTGGATTTAATGGGGCCTTTTTTATAGATGTCCCATAAACCGTGGGGCATGATTTCAGAATGCATTTCATGAAGTGCATGGATATGCTGACAGCATAGTAAAACAGATATGGTTATGCCTCAGCAAACTCTTTTTTTAAGGATAGATACTACGCATAAATCCTATAGGGAGGGTTTTCTCTTCTCTTCTGTTGCTTTGTCCTCAATCAGGGCACTTGGATAAACCATTGAGAAAGTTTTTCACCCAAGTAGACAACATTGATGAGTTATAGTCCATTAGCTCCAGAGTCAAAGCTGAAGGACATTTAAGATATCGTTTTGTGTCGCCACTCAGGGACCTGTCAAGAGATGAGAGAAAGCACTGTGTTCGAGTGCATATTTGCAGTGGCAGATGGCTTTAAATCGAATTAAATTACAGTGTTAATAAAAAAAAAAACTTTTTCTTTATGTCCTTGTGGAGGGATGGTTTGGAAAAACTCTACCAAAAAAGTTGCCTCTTTTTAAAGTATAATGATTAACCATGTCTAGGTCTGTCTTCTATTAGTTGGCCTTCAACTCAGGCCACTGGCATCAGAATTTTTTTTCTTTTTTTCAAAACCCCCTCCTCCTGCATGTCTGGGCAAGTGTGATTGTGTGAAAGGGTGCGACCTGGTGTGTGTGTCTCTAAGAGTGTCTGTGTCCATGTGATTGTGTGATGGGGTGTGTCTGGGTCTCACCCGGGGTCATGATAGAGTGTCTGGTCTCTCAGGCTGTGCGTCTGTATATGAGTCTGGTCTGGAAAGGATGGGGGCGGGTCTTTCAAATCTATTTCATCTCTGCATTGGCCCAGAGAACAGTGCACCCACATCAGCCAGGTCAACCTCCCCCACTATCTCACACCACATACTCTTGATACTCCACATAACTCCTGACATCTTACTTTACAGTTACAAAATGACAACATTGCAGGTAGAAGCACAACAGCATTGACGTGGAGTGACAGTGTACATTGAATAAATATTTATGCCCAATCCTCAAACAAGAAACAAACATTCCCATTTACCCTCTATAACCTCCCACCCACCTCGTCTCCATCAACACCACCAGTTCCCATTTATAACCGACGCCCAGCCCCCTTCGCAATCCTGCTAAGGATTATTTTGTATAATGATGAATAATTTATGAAAATCTTCCCCCTGGCTCCCAACAGCACCTCTCAACTGGCCTTGGCATTAAGCCATTCATTCCTCAGTCTGGGATGGGAGTCACTCATAAGCAACCGCAAAATAAAATCTCATTTTCCCTCCTGAAAGCAAATGATGCCATGACATCAAATCTTATGAAAAATTGGTAAATTTTGGAACCTTCTGTCCTTTGTGAGCACCAAACTGGGACAGTAAAAGACTAACATTAACTCTTCTGAAATTGATCACAATACAACTTCATTAATATTATTTGATGTCCCCTTTCATTCTTTACCAAACAGTTGTTTTTTCTGTAGTTTTAAACTAGCCTGCAAGAGACACATGAATGTGGTAATATGGAAGTAAGTGTCACCTCCTATCTACAGTGGTGTTGAGACACCAGAGAAATGGCAACAAGACCAAGACCAGAGCGAGACACAAGCGGGAGACCTGAGACAGTAGTGAGACATGTGTGTGACAGGAAAGGAACTAAAGAAAAAAGACAGAGTGTTATCTGAAGCAGCAAAGCCCTTTCTGGCTGCAGGGATCTTTGATGGTGGAAATCAATAGACACTCAGAACACAGTGGCATAACCTTGTCAGGGATGAGCAAAGGTATACTGGCTAAAATAGCAGGAAGGAGAAAAGAGAAAAAGCGAGAGGGATAGGGAAGAGAGAGGAAGCGAGTAAAGAAAAGAGGGAAGAAAGGAAGGGTGACAATGAAGGAGAGTGGTGTCAGGTGGCCACCCACAGCAGCTCAGTGTCTGAGTGGCCAGTAATCATGGCCTTACGAGCTTTTTAAAAGCCGTCTACTATAGTGGCTCATCTGACAGTGACCACTGCACAGTGATCGCATGTCACACACATACACTTTCGCACAGTACAAACTAAAACAACCCTACTATCAGAATCCAAGCAGCACAGGATACACTCATAAACAAACAAACAAAACAAGGACAGAAATCAGTGTCAGATAAAAAAGAAAAAACAAACCCTTATACATGATGCCGCTGTAAGCATACTCCAAGCTCAGTTGTCCAGGGTAAACATCTTTGCACACACAACTTCTGTCACAGTAGTCTGAGAGTTAGATTTCATTGCCGGTGTGACCTAGTAGGTACCACTGAAACTGACACGAGCACATGTCCAGTATTTGTGTAGTGTGAACGAAAGAGGTCAGCAATGGTACAAGGCACACTGATTTTGACCCAGCTGACCATGTCAGTCAGGTTTTTTTTGGTTTTAAAGATCAATAAAGGTCATCACACAGACCTGAGGACATCTTAGATCCCTGTCGTCCGACCGTCTGCCACTTGTCCACTCACACACTTGCATGCAAGCTATCGGGGTTACCTTAGTTCACAAGTAGATAACAATACTTAAAGTAATAAACTGAAAATAAATGATAATGAAAAAAATGATAAGAGTTAGGGGCGGCGCGGTGGCGTAGTGGATAGCACAGTCGCCTCACAGCAAGAAGGTCCCAGGTTTAAATCCCAGGCCGGGATCTTTCTCTGTGGAGTTTGCATGTTCTCCCCGCACTTGCGTGGGTTTCCTCTGGGTGCTCCGGTTTCCTCCCACAGTCCAAAAACATGCAGATTAGGTTGATTGGTGATTCTAAATTGTCCATAGGAGTGAATGTGTGTGTGAATGGTTGTTTGTATATGTGTTGCCCTGAGATGGACTGGCGACCCGTCCAGGATGTACCCTTGCTTTTTTTTGCCATATTTCAACTTATTTAAGCAGATACATTTTTTGGACCTTGCTCAGGATGCAAACTTCCAAACAGATGATAGCAGTAAGGTAAAAAATGTCTTGCCCTTGTAACCAATGTTACTGACTAACAGTAGTAATTAAATAATAAAGTAATAAAGGAAAGACGCCCTGCAGTTTCCTGATGTGTTTGCGTGTTACTGGTGCTATAGGGACAGGACTATCAGTCAAGGTGACCCTGCTGTTTTGGCTTTAATTAAAGAAAATAAACTGACCACAATTATATACACTGATGGACTGTCACTATTCTTTTTGAAGTTTTTATCCTTAGTTGCTTTAGTTTTTGTCCATTGTTAGTCACTTCACCGTTTTCTGTTGTTTTCATACTGTGACAGGGCACTGAGCCTTTTCCTGCCTTTGCCTCCAGGAAATAGCGGGCGATTTGCAGCAGCTGTGACACACAATAATTCAACAAATTCACTTACTGAATGACAACAGCTTTGTTGACAAGCCAATTCAATTAACCGGTAAAACCAACACGAGTAACACACACACACATAAAGGCAGGCAAAATCTCTTCTTATTTTTTACTTTCTCTCTGTGTCTTCCAGCAAATCTTTTTGTCCAAACGAGAGAATGGCTTCATGTCTGCGTTTTGCACCTGGAAACGAGGGCTGAATCTCTGGTAACAGAGTAGTCGATTAAAAATCTCAATATACCTAGTTATAAAATAGATAGATAAGAGGCAGAGATACTGTGAAAAAACCATTTAATAATAGTCTTTCACACTAGTGCAGTAGTAATGTTGACTGCACTATTCCAGCATGACCCTAGCAAAGGCGGCCCAGCATGCCAGCTTGACCCAACTAATGACGGAAGAGCACTGTGGGCTGCTATTACAGCTTTATCAATCATCCAATGATGGTCCCATGCAAAATGCATTGCGCTTGTCTTAGCTAATGTATCGATATCGGACCTGAGGAGACAGCTTAGCCAGACCTGCTCACTTGTTAGTTTAATTATTTCCCCAACTCTAATATCCTGTCCGTAACATGCGAATAAGGAACTGTTAGTCATTTTGTCACATTTCTTGCTCTAGTTCACTGTCTTCTTTCTCATCTCTTATTCATTTCCTTTTTTGGTCCTATGGTCAGGCAAGTCTTTCTACTGAGCTGAGAGCCTTGACTTTCTGCATATAGTCACACACCTGACCCATAAGACACATATGCACACATACAGAACTATGCAGTGCTTGCAGTGTTTCCAGCAAAAAAAAAAAAAGCATTCTGGGAGATCAAAAATCTGTATCTCTGTCTCTCTCTCTCTCTCTCTCTCTCTCTCTCTCTCTCTCTTTCTTTCTCTCGCTCTCTCTCTCTCTCTCTCTCTCTCTCTCTCTCTTTCTCTCTCTCTTTCTTTCTCTCGCTCTCTCTCTCTCT
>JAOTRA010000032.1:10289260-10302186 GCA_026260255.1 Pseudolaguvia tuberculata
TGTGTGTGTGTGTGTGTGTGTGTGTGTGTGTGTGTGTGTGTGTGTGTGTGTGTGTGTGTGTGAGTGTGTGTGTGTGTTGTTTATCTAAACCTAAAGGGCATTGCAATCTCCAGAACAAAGTGTTCACCTGGGATCAATCACTTAGCTTATTAAAGCACTCATATTCAAACTATGTTGCTGCCTTGTGCATGTTTTCCTCCTTTGCACTATTGTGATTAATTATCTCACATAAATCTAATCATGGTGCACACATGGCTGCTCCTAACTATCTATCTATTGTGCTGTACTTGAGGGGAAAAACAGAACAGTAATGTGAATGATTTCTCATTTAATGAGTCTGGAGTGAAGGGCAAAGTTTCATAGGCACTGCTACCGATATTCACAAAGCAGGTGTCCATCCCTGAAAGCTCTCTGGGACTGAACCAACAATTCCTAGGAATCAAAAGTTATGAGGTGTAAGGCAAAATAGGTGGAGGATGAAAACAAGGACAAGTTATGTTTGCCTGAAGAGCATCAAATCCACATCCCACGTGCAACATTTTTTAAATGATAGAAAAATTATTTCAATAGTAACATTACATTTACAGTATTCAGCAAATCACTTTTATACATCAGAGCAATTGGGGCTTAAGGGCCTTGCCTTGCCTATCAGAGGCAACTTTCTGTGAATCAAACCCAGATCTTCCAATCAGCAGCCTGACACCTTAACCACTGTGCTACCACTTCCCCAGTTAGTTTGCTGTTAAGAAATATTTGGTGATTCTTACTGCCTGTCTAAATTGTAATTTAAACCCTAACCTACATTAAAGATGTAGGTGCTATTTTCTTTAATTATTGATATCCTGGAAATCTTATCTTGCATTTTAGCAATTATTAATAAAATATGTTTAAGAAAAAACTCTGTTCTCTACCACTCTAATCTGGGTAAACCGGTACCAACCACCCAGACAGGCGTCTCTATTTGCGTGTTAAATTAGAAAGTAAACTGCACTGAGTTGTACTGGCCTGGAGTTTTAGTTACATTTTTTTTTCAATAGCTTTGCAAAGCCGCATTTTTGTCAGTAATCACTTACTGTATTTAAATGTTCTATAAATTAATCTGTTGGCCTGGTCCTGTGGGTCCTGCGTTCGATTTCAGGGCCAGGGATCTTTCTGTGCAGAGTTTCTATGTTCTCCCCGTGTTTGTGTGGATTTCTTATGCGTGGGTATTCCAGTTGCCTCCCACAGTCCTAAAACATGTATTTAGGCTCCAGCAGACCTCCGTGACCCTGAATGAGTGAATAAGATTAGACGATTAATGAATGAATCTATTTTGAAGGATTTTATCCAACCCTAATCAGTACACAATATACAACAAGTGCTTAAAACTCACGTAGTAATGTTTATCTAAGGCAAAAGGTAATGTAATGCAGTCAGGTTTGTTGCTTATGTCTCCATTGTAATTATTCCAGCTTATTGCCACTGGCCGGTCACTGGTATTTTTTTTATACTATAAACATCCAATTTATTTCTAAACTTTATACTGCGATGGACTGGCGACCCATCCAGGGTGTACCCGCCACCTCTTGCCCTATGTGAGTTGGAATAGGCACCAGCAAACCTCCGTGACTCCGAATTAGGGAATAAGCGGGTGAGATGAATGAATGAATGAATGAATGAAGCAAGTGGTAAAGTGGTAGCCTAGTGGTTAGTGTGTTTGACTAATACCAGAAAGACGAATCCCAACTCCACCAAGCAACCACCGTGGGCCCTTGAGCAAGGCCCTTAACCCACAATTGCTCAGCCCACAATTGCTCAATTGTAATAAAGAGACCAAATGTAAGTCACTCTGGATAAGATGCAAAATGCCTAATGCCAAACTGTAACTGTAACTGAATGAATTTTGGGATAAACTGATAAATGCAGTCAGGATCAGAATCCACTCCATGTTTTACATTGTGCATGTGTCTTATGCAGATTCATTCACAATAGAACAAATGAAACAAAGCCAGAAATTATAATTATAATGTTATAGTGGAAATAAGTGGAAACTTTACCACAACCACAACACCATAGAAGGTAACAATGGATAAATGGTCTCATTCAGCACTGGACTATGACAAGAGTAAAGAACTTTCTACACATTTTTGTTCATTCTAAACAGGTACATGGATCTAACAAGGTATAACAATAGAATCAAACTAGAATTATTTCTGTATGGAATGATTCATTCCAAGTTCTGATCTGCTTTGACTGATCATAGACAATATAAAATACTGAAAATGTTGGTGTCGGAATCATATCTATTATTTGGTGGTAAATATCAAAACTGGTCAAAACTTATTTAAAACATTATATGGAGCACAATGGGTTCTGTTTGTAATTTCGATAGTTGCATATGTGTGTATGTGGCTCAGGGACTTTTACAGAGCGACAGTAAGACAAGTAAGCCTGACTTTAAATCAGAAGTTGAAGAAAGCATGATTGTTCGATATAAAGCAGGGTTAAAACAGACTTTACTATCTTTTCCAAGCTACTACCCGTTCCAGAATTACAGACTATTGCTGTTCATTTTGTAATCCTCGGAAAATCACACCACGATGTAATATTTTGATTTTTTTTTATTAATTGGTTTCAATAAAGGGACAAAATGGGTGTGTGAACAGGATAATGCAGACAACTGCCAGAAAACACAGACAGTGGTTTCTCCAATAAAATTCAACATGGACCAGGAAAAAGGCAACAAAAAAGCAAAAGTTGTAAATGACCATGTCATTTTTAGAAAAAAAACAAAAAATAATTAAAAACAACCAAAAAAAACCCCAAATAAGATCCATTCCATGTCTCTGTTTTGAACAGAGAATTTAAGTAATAATAAATAGTGACTCCCATTGTAAAAGATAAAGTTCAAGTTCAAGTTACAACAACAGCTTTCAGAACAGGAATAGAAAAGGCTGATAACAAAATATTTTGCATTGCCATTTACAAAAAAGTATGAACTCAAGCGGGCTTTTCCATTAGTTCCATTTCATTTTTAAATATGCTTTGCATACGAAAGTCATCCCAATCTAAATATAAAGCACCATAGTATTTGGCAATGAAACAAAACCTGCAAAACATTGATTCTTTTTTTTTTAATGTATTTATTTTAAACAATGTTCATTTCTGTACGGATAATTTACTGCATATGACATTTGTTCTCTTTATGATACTGGAATGTAATTCAGGTGAGAAGACAGAGAAGCACACTACAGAAGAACCCAACATCAGCTTGCATTACTGCATACAGAATGGCAGCAGAAGAGGAGAGTCTAAAAAAGAACCGAAAAAAGATATGTACAACCACTTGTTTTAGCTATTGTGGACATTCTCAAAAAAAAAAAAATCCTCCTCGGGGAAACCATTAGATGGCCTCCTTTATACAATGCCACATACTTTTAGTTTTTTATTAATTTTTTTTTATGTAATTTTGAACATACAAATAATTCGTACTATATTATCCTGCCAAATTAAAAAAATATACCGTGGCAGCTTGTTGTTTTTTCCACTACCAAAAAAGGTACAATAATACCTTTTGAGAGAACAAGCAACAGTTAAAAATACAAGCCTCAATATAAATACTATAGTGCCTACACTAGGTGAACATTTAATTCAAATACCATTCTAGAAATACAGAAGAAAGTAGGTCATAAATGTGTTTTAGCATAGGAATTGACCATGAGTGTGCATTTTCCTATAGTTAAGTTCTCTATTATATATTTATATATAATCTTAAACCTTTTCCCAATGCAAGTAATGTTTGACCTGAAGAGCTATGAAGAGCCACGGTGGAGAAAACAAAAAGAAAAGAAAATAACAGAAAATCACAGATTTTTTTCCCATTCTATATATATTCTGATCAATTCTTGAACACCACCAAGACAAAGAAGAAAGAGAAACAACATCAAACTTAAATACAGGTTCCCTAAAAAATGATTTGCTAATTATTTAAAAATGCTTTATATTCATATTTTTAAAAAAAAGTTTTTGTACAAAATCTTTTTCTTGCAGTGAAAGCAGCAAGTCTCCAGAGTCCATTGTATGACAGAAGGTCTATGCCTTGAAGCTTGTACATTACATTAGAGATGGACTTTCAGTAAGTGGGTGCTGGGCTAGGTAAAGAGTCGGATTCATTTAGTTGAACAATGACACATTTTTTAAAACTTAATAAAAGTTTTCCCTCATGGTAATACCTGTAAACTGGGAAACTTTAACAGTGCACTGAACTGTCTACGCAAGCAGTCACAATTTATACTCAACCACTATACCACCAATCAGAGCGTCAGACACAGACTGAAGGGGCCGAGTGCCAAGTGCTATCTAAAGACTGAAAACATGGTTGTCAAACGTGGGTAGATGTTTATCTAACCAACAAAAGAAAAACAGCCGCCCAAACATATATTTCAAGCAAACGTCATAAGTCCTGATCATTCATTTCCCCTTTTTTCTAAGATATAAGGAACACAGGCATAAGTGTCCAGATCAATGTGAGAGAAATTTGTTTAGGGGACCATAAATCATACTTGTAAGCAATTCGGAAGTAATCATCACTGACAGATGAAAATGTTACTCATAAAATTATTTTCAAACACACTGCATGACATGGCTGACAGGTTGGAAATTGTACCTATTTTATTACCCAACCAGATACACATTAGACTGCTTGCGACTGAGAACAAAACCTTCATAAACTATGAGAGAGCTTATGATCATGGATTAAAAACCTGTACCACCGAGGACAGTACTCTTAACTGGAGAGTAAACCTTGTTCAATCCAACACATTACTGGAGTACCATGCACAATAAAAATAACATAGTTGATGAGTGCATGTGTTATAGGTAGTTAATGATGATTAACTACAAATTAGCTTTCAGCTTTTTGATTATCATCATTTTCATGTAGACAAGTGTCAAAGTCAGGTACTTGATGCAAGAACCTCAATTGAATCAAATAAACCCATTTCCAATAATTTGACTGAGATTCTAAGCTTAGAGCAGATAAGAAGATTAACCAATGCAGTTTCATATCCAAGGCACTCTTTTGGTTTGTTTTACCAAATGATTAGACAAATTGAAATTTTGATCACTCCTTGTTTTTCTATTTCATCAATTCAAAGCCTGTCAATATTTTATATTCCATAATAGGGGCCAATTAATATTTTAACCCTATGTGGACAGAAGATCTTTTTGAAAGATTAGTTTAAGTGCGATTCCCAGCTCCTCCAAAGAGGGTGAAGTAATAAGCAGTTGTCCTCCATGTTACAACACAAAACTGTACATGATATGTTTTACAGAATGTATGCAGCATGGTTGCTTTTTTTCTCTTCTCATTTTTTGAATAAAAAACAGAACAAGAAAACAGCAACACATTTACTCAACAACTAACCAGCCAGGGACAATTATTTTTTTAAAATAGCCAAAACATATCATGCATGCTGTCTAATTATCAAAATAGGAAATAAAAAAAGAAAAAATACACATGTAAATTATTGCACAAGAGAAAGGCTCGAAGTTTGCGTCAATGCAATAGTATTGCCCCGATACAGAACATGCACTCAACGGTAAATGAAGATCGGTGTGCTGGTGGTGCCAAGCACGTTGTCTTAGCTTCCACTGGACTAGCCAAAGAGGGAAAATCTACAAGGGTATCTTTTCAGGAGGTTTGCTGCAAGTGTGCTTCCACTCACCATTACTATTCAGTTTTAATTTCGCTGTTCAAGGCACGATCGCTGTGCCATTTTTTCATGTGTTTCTCCAGAGTGCTGTACACACTGAAAGGCATCTGACAAATTTCACATTTGTAAACGTCCTTTCCCACCTGCCCATGTGTTTTCATGTGCCGTGTGAGCTTGCTGCTTTGGGCACAGGCATAGTTGCAAAGTTCACACTTGTAGGGTCGCTCGCCCGTGTGACTACGCCGATGTACCGTCAGATTACTGCAGTTTTTAAACACTTTGCCACAAAATTCACAGGTATCACTACGCCTGCCATCTTTTGAGCTAGGCCGACCTGGACCGAGATGTGGCGTGCTTCCTCCACTACCTGTACCACTGCGGCCAGAAACGCCGCCATCCAGTTCTCCAGGAGGTGTAGAAAAACGCAGACTGCCATTCTCTGAGGAGTGCTCTGAAGATGAGGCAAAAGGCGATTGTCTGGAATCCCCAAAATTTAGAAAGGGGTCTTTAAGCTGCCGTGAAGCAGCATAGCCAGCCAGCCACTGTGAATAAACATTCTCAGTGTTGGGGATGGTTGGCGTAGGAAGGTCAAATTCCTTCTCCAGCTTGATACGTTTGGAAAGAGGGCTTAGGGAACTGGGGCTGCCCAACAAAAGCTTTTTGGAGAGACCCACCGAGGCAGACTCACTGGGAGATGAGCCCCGCCCATTGATAGTTGATCCTTCCTGCACCCGGTCTGACTCCATTGCTGAGTCCTCATCACAGATGTCTCTGTGTGCATTGCTATCAGCATTTAGTGCTCCTCGCTTATGTTGGTGGAAGGCCTCACTGTAGTGCTGCATACTAGCTGCCAGGCCCATGCCCTGCATAACCTCAGGTAAAGAACGTGGAATTCCATCTTCAGCTACACCTAGACGTCCTCCATTGTTTTCATGGTGTCTTGTGGCTTCCAGATTCAGACCAAAATGAAAGTTGTTACGAGTCCCTTCTCGTTCTAGCTCCTCTTCTTCCTCTCCTTCTTCTTCTTCTTCTTCCTCTTCCTCCTCCTCCTCTTCTTCCTCCTCCTCCTCTTCTTCTTCTCCGTTCTCTGGAATTAGATGGTCATTTTCACTTTTGAACTTGGCTACCACAGATTTAAGGGCATTGCTGGCACTTCCCACTAATTCACTGGTCCCGGGCTCAGGAGAACTTGCTGTGGAAAGACCATCATCAGATTTGACTGTTGTGGGTGAAGTTTTCTGCATATGTGTCTTCATGTGCCGTTTCAGTTTGCTGGCCTGGGTGCAGGCATGGTCACAGAGGTGGCACTTATAGGGTTTCTCGCCTGTGTGGCTGCGTCGGTGAACGATAAGATTACTCTGGAATTTAAATGTTTTCCCACAGAATTCACAGGCCTTGGACTTCATGGGTGTGTTGGGCTGCTGGGGCAGTGGTGTTGGAGTAGATTGTGAACCAGATGGTGACTGCATGGATGGAAGAGGAGGAGTGGACAGGAAGGGTGGCTTGGCTCCTGATTGAAATGGTTGCAGAAGCCTTTGCATGGGGCTGGGCCGGTTAGGTGAGAGAGGGGGAGTTGACCCTGAGGTGTTGCCAGCCAGCTCTCTGAGCCTGCGAGAAAAGTCCATGGCAGGAGGATCCAGGGGCATGGGGTTAAGTCGCAGCACCCTGTCAAAGGCACTCGGGTGATGGGTGGCTAGGGCTAACTCCTCTGGGCTCAGGTGCTCCATGCGATGGGGGTCCAGGTGATGGCGGGGTGGTGGGCTAAAGAGTGGAGGGGTAGGTGGAAATCGCCCCTCCCGGAGAGGGGGACCATCACGTCCAGAGTTTGGAATCCGGAGTAGGTTGAATGGGCTGCCTTCAGGCAGATGAATTCCATGTAATGGAGGTTGGGAAGCATGATCCGCGCCCATCCCAGACGGAGCACCAACGCGGGGTGTGAGTGGACTCCCTCGTTCA
The DNA here is from genome assembly GCA_026260255.1 of Pseudolaguvia tuberculata. Classification (NCBI taxonomy): domain Eukaryota; kingdom Metazoa; phylum Chordata; class Actinopteri; order Siluriformes; family Sisoridae; genus Pseudolaguvia; species Pseudolaguvia tuberculata. The sequence continues at coordinate 10,296,910 of JAOTRA010000032.1, forward strand.
CTTTCCAGGTAGATGCGGAAGCCATGTGTGTTCTGGGCATGCTGCAGCAGAAACCAGGCACTGCTGAATGGTTGTTTACAGGTTGTACAGGTGTAGATGCTGGGCTCATCTTTACCTTTAAGAGAAAGAAACAAAGATTGCAATTAGTCAAGACTGTAAAAATACTAAAAATAGGAGTTAAAGCTAAACCTTGTCTAAATCTAAATTAAAAAAACCTGTTAGACTAGAGGTGAAAATCTTTCATCAAGACTATTAAAATGATTGAAAGGCTACAAGGTGCAGAAAGTGAAAATGTTAGAGCTAAACATAAATGGAGCTTCTGTCTGCATACTCCCACTCCTTCATCATTCCCTGGTTTTCACTGGGAAAAAACAGGCATTGCTGATTTGCACTTAATCATTCATGAGGTCTCCCTTCTCTCTAGTCCAGGCCCCAGCGCGGCCGCCAGAACAAACGCTCCCTAAAGCAGTCACCCTGCCACCTAATGAAAGTATCACATAGCAGTAAACATGGTTCCTATTAAAAACATGCTCCCAAACAGCACCACAGGCCAAGGCAAAACAGAGCTCATATTTTCAGAAGGTCCAAACAAAGTGAGGGCACTGCAGCTGAAGACTCTCTAGTAAGGGTTATCATGGTCTTAGAGCACAGTAGGGAATTCGTGCCTGCCTACGCCTGCACTGCACGCAGACATTTTTTTACTCACACAGCTGCTCAGCAGCAGGGCTGTAAAAGCAAACAATGCCGCCTTCTCAGCTGAGTGCAGTCTTTCATTCATGTACAGAAATAAGCAGGCGTGAGGCACAAACACAATATACAAACACTACAGTAGTAGTCCCACTGAAGGTTAAAGAGGGACTAGAGAAAGTTAGAATAACATAGTATTAATGGCTTAGCACTGCCCATGAACTAAAGTATTTTCTAGTCTTTTGGAGCATTCTTGACCTTCAACCTATGAATACATCTCATTGCAATTATTAAAGAACATACTAGGCCTACTCTTATAAGTATTAACACTATCTTACTCAAACATACATTTTTTTCTATGAAGATGAGGTAAAATGCATGCTGTATAGAAAAGGACATGCTTTTTTCTTGGATAAAAAATTTCTATGTCCCTTTTTAAAACACAGACCCATTATTCTGTAAATTATTGTGCATTATGTAGTTACCCAAATAAAATATCAAGTGGTGCAGATACCAATTACTGATTTAATAGAAGCAAACTGTTGTTTAGTTACATTCCTGCAGACAAAAAGGTCTGGTTGGTTTACTGACAAAAGAGAAGGATTTGGCATTTTAATCAAAGGGTAATGGGTGATAGTCTGCACACTGCAAATTAGCACCACTAAAAGTACTATTTTATGTTTTTCCTCCAGATCTTTATAATCTGCTCCTAAAAGTGTCAGGTCAGGCAGTCAAAAAAGGCATCCACATAATAATTAAAAAAAACATGGCCGACAACAAAGAGAAAAAAAATGGGCATGGGAGATTGCCTGAATTCTCCTCTAAAGCCAGAGGTCTTTAAACTGCTATCATACACAGTTTTCACCCCTGTCCCAGGAGAAAGAATGAGAGAGTGCAGTCAAAAGATTGGTAGATGGAGAGAAAGAGAAGTGTAGAACGAAGCCGAACAGGCATCGCACCCTCTTTCATCTCCTCCTTTGTTTTCCTTAGAGGGGGTTTCTCTGAAGTCTTCAATAGCCAGCAAAGCATGTAACAAGGCAAGCCCGCAGTGTGGAGGAGAAGCAGGCCAGAGCCACAGAGGGCTTGTAGGATAATCCTGTTAATGCACAAATGAGGGCTGTTCATGAAGGTTCGGCACAGTGGCATACAGCATCATCTAGACAGCCTTGTTCTCATGTGCTGCCATTATTTTAGTACATCCTGGTCCATTTTTTTGTATGCAGAACTACACATAATGCACTTACATTTTACACTCACAGAATCAATATGTTTTAATCTCCCACTAGTAGATTTGGAACTCTTTTGCTTGAGATCTAAGAACTGATGACATTGCACTAACCATCATTTTTTTGCCGACTATTATACTATTTGCTGAATATTTTAGGCATCCTTAAGGGACCCTCTAAACAGTCAGATAGAAGGATGGCATTGTGTAAAGGGAAATAACAGCACAGTGCAGTGCACATGGTTCCGCCACCCACGATTGCCTCCTGACAATCGAACTAAAGACCAACAGCTGAAAGCTCCACACCAAATCAAGGCTGTGCACGTCTTTATATTAGGGGGTTGATGTGAAGGCCAACAATGGATGGTAAATTATGGATCATTACAATCTGCCAAAATTACAGTTAATTGCTGCCACCTGCAAAGGTTTGTCGTAATATACATTTTTCTATTATCATGCGAAGGCTATTTTGCATAATTTTACATTACTAAAATTTTGATGGCTGCTTAAAAACTATGTTTTTATTTACACAGTACTGTTTTACTGATTCAGCTATTTCTTATTAGCAATAGCAATATATAAATATTTATGAAATGCAATAATTGTAAAAGAAATGAAAGTATTTGTTATTAATTCAAGCTTAGTTTGAGTGCGTGTGCTAGGTTTGGGCATTTTGTGTTTATACCATTGGTTAGGATCTTTTTAAGGATGGGAAATTTGGCTAGGGGGAAAAAAATGAAACCTTCTGTAAATGGAAAAAGTCACAATAATATTAAGAGCATATCTTAGTTATTCTGATAACAATTAAGTGTATAACTATAAATCTGTGTCAGTAATTGTCATTGTATGATGATAAAGACATTATGTCAATGATGGATGTATGGTTTGAATGCTGTAGTATAGAAGCTATGGTCACTTTGGCCACAGACTGAGACACAGCTGAAGGACGGCTTACTTCAGTGCCATGTTTAACAAGAGCTCGCTTCATTTGATTACGCACGGCAAGGCTCAGAAATCTGTAATAATCTTTTTCACATGACATTTTGAGTATCCAACTAGACAAATAATTGCAGCAATAATTGATAGCTTTGTGCACGCAGCAGCACTGCCGACTGGCATGGCTCTCACAGACAGCCCGTAGCATGCTGGGATGCTGCCTGGTATGCTCACAACCAGCTTTTTCTCAGTGAAAAAAACTGTCCTAACCTGTCCTAATGACAAGAGATGGGCAGATACATCACACAAAACAGCTACACTAATAATCTGCAATTAGACCAATTTTAACAGAAATAAATAAAAGCCAACGGAAAGTTAAAGATGTTTACCTCTTAGTTTATTATATTAGCTCAAAAGACTATTCTTTTTGCCACTTTACAATTGGAGCGTTTTGCTTTGCCATCCAATCTGAGGAGAGAATGATTGACAGCTTCCCAGCTGCTCAACATGCATGGCAGAAAAGAGTGAGAAAAAGAAAGAGTGAAAAGGACTGGGAGACACACTAAATGAAAGAGACAGAGAGGAGAGAGATCTCCATGCTATTTTTGTCTCATAGTGGCTGCTGGCTCCAGGAGTTTGTTCGGTGTAATGCTAATCTGTGGCTTGACACTGTTAAGCATTTATGGGTAGTCGCAGAGCGGGCTTGCTCTAATTTGCAGATTCCTTAGTTAATTAAAAAGACCTCCAATTTGCAGCGAATGCGGGTCAGCACGGACAGGCTGGGAGTCTGAGGCAGCTGGTGACACACTCTGGACCAGCCTGCAGGCACTGGCAGATACTGCCCCGCTCACTCTCTCTCTCTCTCTCTCTCTCTCTCTTTCTCTTTCTCTATCTCTGTCTGTCTCTCTCACGTTCTCACACGCACACAGCCACACACTGCTTGCTGCCAGGTTTAACACGAGGAAATGTCAGAATGATGTTACAGCACAGAGCCATGGCAAAACCACATCCTCAAAGGACACACTAATCCATCTACATCGCACACACACACACACACAAACACACACACACACACACACACACACGCGCACACACAGAGACACATTTAACGACATTTTGATAAAGGCATGCTAAAACGTTCTTGACAAAAAGGGAGGTTTTGTTACAGTGAAGTGATGGCTTGGCAGAAAGTAGCTAGTACCCTTTGTAAAACAAGAAAGTTAGAAGAAGGAAACATGATGTTAAACACCATCCCACTCCTTTCGCACCTCTGCACCCTTACTCCTCCCTCTCAGGGGATGGAGCAGGTTTTATGACTAAAACAACTATTTTTATCTATAATAAGATGCTGCCTTTTGACACATATACATCATTAAATTAAATTTTATATCTCCAAGCCTGTCTCTGAATATCTATTACAAATCATAGTAATTGTTTATTTGCATTTGTGATATGATTGTGTTTGTATTCATATGCGTTTGGGTCCAAGGAAAAAAAGCATTGTATACAGCTACATTTTACTGCAAAAATTGACAAAGAAATTGAGCGTGTCTATATTTGGAGACAAGTATTCAGCTGGCCATGCTAAGAAAGCGTGGTACGTTGCTGATTTTGCCGTCTGGATCAATAGTGGCGGCAGACTAAGATGGATGCCAGATTAAAACAGCTTGGGCAGCCCTGTATCCATGACATGCAGATTCAACCATTGTTCATCTGTCTCCCACCTCACATACCAGCCCCCTCCGTTCCCATCTACGCACACACAAACCCAACAAAAGTGGTTGACACATGTACACACCTATTCAAAACCCTCACACCCATGCAGAAGAGTCCAGCACATTTCGGCAGTTGTTATTTAGTGTGTGAGTCTTCCTGTACCGAACCCAGCTGTCACTCACAGGCAAAGAATTTTTTTTTGTTTCGCCCTTGATGGTTGTGTGAAGATTTAACAGCACTTAACAATAATAGTTATTGAGGTAATGGAAAAATTCTGAAACAGGATTAGTGGATGCAAGGTGAGAAATGGCAATGTCATGTAAAAATCATTTCGCAATCGTTAACAGTAGTTAGCATGTTGAGGATCTTCAGCATATATTGACTTCAGACACATGACGATTTTTTTATAGATTTTAGTTTAAACAAATGAATCGTTCAGCATGCATAAAATCTATAAATGGGTAAAACAAACAAAATCGATCAGTCTCACAGAGTTGTTTCTATATTTCAATTTGGACTCAAAGTCTTGCTGTTAGTATTTTCTTCTACAACCATATATTCCATTAAAACTAATGAGAAAATGTATTGGTTCCCTCTGTGAAACTCCAGAGATCTGCCAAACTGCCCCATTTTAAGGTGTGTGTGTGTGTGTGTGTGTGTGTGTGTGTGTGTGTGTGTATGTGTGTGTGTGTGTGTGTGTGTGTGTGTGTGTG
>JAOTRA010000032.1:10350773-10361683 GCA_026260255.1 Pseudolaguvia tuberculata
GGCATCCAGCGTAAAAACCCCGCCAAGTCTAATGTGCGGATCATGGATCCGCTGTGGCGACCCCGAACGGGAGCAGCTGAAGGACAAAAAAGACAGCAGACCAAACAGTAATGAAGAAATGAAACATGCAACCCATACGATCAACAGTGTATTCTAGTGTATTTGGTATATTATTATATCAGTGGCTAATAATATTTGACATGACCTCTGCTACTACCGTTTCATACATAAATATATATATATTTTTTTTTTAATTCATCTTCTCAACCACTTATTCCCTAATCCAGGGTCCTCTTGTTGCCTATCCCAGCTCACATAGGGTTAGAGGCATAGGTACACACACTCCTATGGACCTAATTTTTTTTGGACCGGGGAAGAAACCGGAGTACCCGTAGGAAAGAGACACAAGCGCAAGGAGAACATGCAAACCGCCAAGAAAGATCTCCGGTCCGGGAATCGAACCTGGGAGCTTATTGTTGTAAGGCGACCGTGCTATCCACAACGACACCGCATTGCTTCCTTACTTCCCCATTTAAACGAATTGATACATTTTTCCAAATTTTTTTTTTTTTTAACTTTTTTTAAGGGTCTGCCTTGCTTGCTTTTATGAAAGTTTTTGTAAATAAAATGTAAATTGCATTTATTATATTTTATACATATATATTATATATAAAATATATAAAATAATATTGAAGTCATTGAGCTTAATATTGAGTAATGTAGGTGTTATAATAATAATAATAATAATAATAATAATAATAATAATAATAATAATAATAATAATAATAATAATGACACAGACACAGTAATCATACAAATAAAGCGCATCTCGTAAAACGCAGACTTCTCCGCCTATCAGGCATTTCCGGTGCAGCAGAGTTTTTGCGCAAAGCCTGTCGGGATACTGTTGGCCGGTGGGCGCCATATTGGAGTGCAACTATTGTTATAAAAAGAGACGGGGCTGCTGTTTACTGAGTTTATGTTTTCTTCAAGTGTGATTTAAAACTATTCCGTATTTTCTTCGAAGGGTCATGAAAGAAATGTCAGCGTAAGTCACTTCCGTTCCGCAGCGGGCTTTTGTTTAAAAAATGCAGTGCGAAATGTTAAAATAATCGTGGCTAGGCTAGTTAGTTTGTATTAGCTTGGGTGCACAGACAGAACATCAACAACTAAAAAAGTCCTTCACTGAAATGGTGTTCTTTCTGGAATCTTACATTACGAAAAATAAAGCTGGGGTTCTTTTAAAAACGGGCTGATATTTGTGGTGTTTGTGTGTGTTGTTTAGCTCATGTATTTATCTTCAATGCTTTATGCTAAGTTCGAATATGAGAATGAGCTTAGCACTGCTGGAGTGGTTGTAGCTAGCTAGCTAGCAAATCGAAATATACCATTTTTTGAACATTATTTTCAGTTGTCATTTATTTTTAATTATTTTAATTAGTAAAATGATAAACATAGCAGTGGATAGGCTTATCTGCTAGTGTTTCAGTAGCTGTGCTAGCAGTCGTAGTCGTAGACAGAATTGGATTAGCCGATTGGACGGAAGTTATTGTCCTAGCATTGTAGTGATCTTCCGATAACAGGAGCCCGACGTAATGTACTGGCCTCCTTCCACCCTACTGTGTTCCGTTAATGGCCATAGCCATTCATTCAATCTTTAAATCTGCATAGGTTTAATTCTAGTTCTTGGTTATATATTTCTTCTAATTCAACAAGTGCACTCCTATGATATTTTTTTAATCTAAAAAACCTGTATTTTAGATCACTAATTTGGTGTTTAGTTTAAGCTGTTATTCTAAATCTTTCGTTCTTAACCATTTTGGGGGGGTTTCACAGTCGTTGTATTATCTTTTAAAATAAGCCTTGTGTAATTCAGGAAAAGGCAACATCTGTGTTTCGTTCTTGTCTGTGAGAAAGGCTGTCTTTGCATTGCCTTTGTTTCACATATCAGCTAAAATTGTGTGAGCACTTTACCAATTAAAAAACTGAGTTGATGATGATTTAGGTCTTAACACACTTGTTCTTGGGTGTGTTTTATAGCCGTTTTATGTAATGAATTTGGAAATGTCTTTTCTTTACCTCTGCTGTCACTCCTGGCAGCTTTCATGGCAAATTAGTTCATCACACAGTGTCTAGAAAGCACACAGTAGAACAATTAGACAACCTAAGTGTTTTCATTGCAGTTTGCCTTTATAAAAGGCGGATGAAAAATTCTTTCTGTTGTGACCAGCAACCCTAATTTTCGTATGAATTGTCATTTAAGAATGTATTTTTGTAATGTTGCATACTTTACAGCTGAGATGGGAGTGATGTGATAAAGATGAAGCTGAGACACAATGTTTACTTTTGGTAATATTGGCATTTCTTTAAAACAAGTCAGGTAATGATGTATTAGTTTAAACTTACAATGACATAATATGCACCGTTCCTTGGTAATGTCACAGTAACTGTAAACCCCCCCATACTAACCATGTATCTAGCCATCTCCAGTTTTTTGTGTTCGTTTTTCTCTACACAGTTCGGGAAATAATATGCTTGGTGGGCAGCAGCCTCAGAAACACTATGGTATCACCTCCTCAATCAGCCTGGCCTTTCCCAGAGATATCGACCACATGTACACCCAGAAACTGATAGAGGCCATGAAACCTTTTGGGGTGTTTGAGGATGAAGATGAGCTGAATCACAGGTGAGTGGTGGGTGGGTCAAGTTTCCTTCATCACACGCTATGAATACCTGTTCCAATTACCATTTATAATCTGATTTACAGGAATAATTTCAGAATAAATGACTCAATTTTGATGTGATGTGATCAGTTGCGTGCGTGCGTGCGCTCTTAGTTTATATTTAAACATTAGGTTTTGAATTGATGACTTTAGTGGGTTATGAAATTTGTAGTTTGGTCATTTTATACAGTAATCCTGTATGTAAAAATGGTTACTGCTATTAATAACAACCTGGTTACCATACTTGTCTTTTAGTATACAAGCTATTTTTCAGTTTAGAAACATACATTTTGGTGAATGATTTTGCTTATGAAAGGTTTTTGAATGCCAATTGTCTAGAGTTTAGACTTGTGTTGTACTTTTGTTTGACAATCTTTTGTTTTTACTAAAGACTTGCAGTTCTTGGTAAACTGAATTCATTTGTTAAAGAGTGGATTGCAGAAATCAGTGAATCAAAGGTAAACTTGCCTACTTCCCACTTGCTGTTTATTCATAAATGAATGACTGCTTCTCTAAATTACTGCCTACTATTTCAGAATCTGCCACCTTCAGCTATTATGAATGTGGGTGGTAAAATTTTTACTTTTGGGTCATATAGACTGGGAGTGCACACAAAAGGTACGTCTGACAGTTTTAGTGAATCGAGAGGACACATGTGCCTGTTGACTGAAATTAATCTATGGCTCAATTGTTACGTAGGTGCCGATATCGATGCCTTGTGTGTGGCACCTCGCCATGTTGAAAGAAGCGATTTTTTTGCGTCTTTTTTTGAAAGACTCAAACAGCATGATGAAATCAAGGACCTACGGGTAAAATTTTTACCATTATATAGTTTGACTTTGTCGATTTAAGATGTTCTAAAATGTAGGTTTTTATTTTGTCAATTTAAGGCTGTAGAGGATGCATTTGTACCTGTGATCAAGTTCAAGTTTGATGGGATTGAGGTAATATGGATGCATGAAGATGATTTTAAGAATACTATTTATATTCTGCAGTTGTTTTCATTAACAATGAGCACTTTCTCTTCAGATTGATCTTCTTTTTGCAAGGCTTGCCCTGCAGTCAATCCCAGACAACCTGGACCTTCGAGGAGATTCTCTGCTGAGAAACCTGGACATTAGATGCATTCGTAGTTTAAATGGTAACATTTTACTATCGCTCAGCATGTGTTTAACCTTGTCTAGTTTCAGTGCTCTATTTTTAGTTGCTCTCTTCCTTGACGTCCTTTCTCTGAATGTTATGTGCTGCAGGCTGTCGTGTTACTGACGAAATCCTGTACTTGGTGCCCAACAAAGAAAACTTTAGGCTTACTTTACGGGCCATCAAACTATGGGCAAAGCGTAAGTTTTAATTAATTAATTTTTCGTTTTCTCTACATCTATAAGGTGCCTTTTTTTCCAGATGTGCAATTTAATTTTTGGTTTTATTTACAATATCTTTATATAGATTAGAATTTGCATGTATAACAATGCTTAAGTTAAAAAAAAAAAAAAAAATTATATGGCGTGTATTCTCTAATTTATGCTTTTTACTGCAGTTACATTTTTTGAGCAGCAGGGGTCCCACTTCAAAATGTTTGCATAGCCAACCATTTGGAGGCATCCCACTTTAGTTTAGTACAAAATGCTGCAATAAAAACTTTCACAAGATTTTTTTTATTAACATTGAAAGTTTGTAAAATTGTATATAAACATGTACATTTAGTACAAGTTTAATAATGGTTTGTAGAATTGTGTACATTTTAATCTTTATTTATCTTCCTACAGGTCGTGGAATTTACTCTAACATGCTCGGTTTTCTGGGTGGTGTGTCCTGGGCAATGCTGGTGGCAAGAACTTGTCAGCTTTACCCAAACGCTGTGGCATCTACACTTGTGCACAAATTTTTCCTTGTCTTCTCCAAATGGTATTTTCCTTAATCCAAATTGTTATACACATAGCTTTTCAGGAAGGCATAGAGATTGCGTTGTTTTGTCTACTAAGGCATGTCACTAGTTAAGCTTGTGATTGTGGTCTCCCTGATTTAATGTAGCTACAGCATAAACTGTAGCTACACATTTCTTTATATACTTTTTGTTCTAATGCTATTTGTTGTAATGTTTGTTTTTTCAGGGAGTGGCCAAATCCAGTCCTTTTAAAACAACCTGAAGACAGTAACTTAAATCTTCCAGTCTGGGACCCACGAGTATGTGTGTTTTGATAAGCATTAAATCCTAGTGGCTAAAATTAAAAGAAAAAAAAATCCCATTTTTATTTGCATCTGTTCTCTCTTTAGGTAAACCCATCAGACAGATACCATTTAATGCCAATTATCACTCCTGCATATCCACAGCAGAATTCAACCTACAACGTGTCCACCTCTACCCGCACCATCATGAGCGAAGAGTTCAAATATGGTATGTCTCTCTACTGCAGCCGTTGTCATATGTTTTTGAACTCTGATTAATAAGAATAAAATTTATCAACCTTTTTCCAGTTACAGTTAAAACATTTGTGTAATAAAGTATTTAAAGATGCTTGTGTTGTCTAGCTTTAGCACATTAGATTTAAGGAAACAAAGAGAATAAAGCTACCAAGTTGTTTGGTTTGTTTTAGTCGCTGTGACCTTATGGACTTAAATAGTATGGCAAGACCGTGTGGTTATACCTTTCTCACACCTGGTCCCTACTTCTGTTTACTAAACATTTGTTTTGTTTTCTTTCAGGGCTTGCAGTTACAGACGAAATCCTTCAGGGTAAGGCAGAATGGTCCAAGTTGTTTGAGCCTCCAAACTTTTTCCAAAAGTACAAGTATGTATAAACTACGGTTAGTTTAATGTTTTAATTTCATTGGTTGTCTCAACACGAAGGTCTTATTAATCATTTGTTTTTATTTCAGACATTATATTGTGCTTACAGCCAGCGCGTCCACCGAGGAGAACCATTTAGAATGGTAAAAATCGGATACTTTTTATAGCTAGAGTAAATCATTTTAGTGGTTTTGTCGGTTTAATAATATTGCTGTAAAATGTTGTTCTTGATTCTTGAACGGTTCTATGTTTAGTTTCTAAATTCTTGCTTTAAATAAGGACTCATAAACGTTAAAGTGACTTAGTGGTTAAGGTGTTTGACTAATACCAGAAAGACCAGGGTTCGATTTCCACCTCCACCAAACAACCACTGTGGGCCCTTGAGCAAGGCCCTTAACCCACATTTGCTCACTTGTTAAAAAAAAAAACCTAATGTAAGTCCAGAGCATCTACCAAATGCCTAACTGTAAAGTCAGTGAATTTGGAAAGTTCTGTTAAGTGTTATTAGAAGATTGGGGTTTGATTCCCAGCATCACCAAGTAAAACTGCTGATTTCTGAGCCAATGACCTTAAGCTTGCATGCAAGGCATAAATGCAAGTTGCTCGGCGACTGCCAAATGCCAAAAATATAATTTGCGAGCATAAATGTTTTGTAATATTAACGAATTAGCTTAGTGTTCAGTGGGTAATGCACAATGAAATTATTTATTACACTTTGTAGTAAGGGAAAAAACTGACAACAGACAAATAAATAGAACAGTAAATATATTTGTCCAATCAAAACATAACAATTCATGTAATCCTCTGCTTTCATTAGGGTTGGGCTGGTTGAGTCAAAAATCAGAGTTTTGGTTGGCAATTTGGAGCGAAACGAATACATCACTCTTGCTCATGTGAATCCGCAGTCTTTTCCTTGGTCCAAGGAGAGTCGTAATGAGTGAGTATCTTGCACACCACATACAAATGTAATTTATATGTATACACACTTGTATAGTAATTGGTCAAAGTAGCTTGCCCGAATTAACAGGATTAATTTTACTAATTTTTTTTAGGAATGAATTTGTTTCCATGTGGTTTATTGGAATAATCTTCAAAAAGTTGGAGAATGCTGACTGTGTAAACATAGATCTCACATATGACATTCAGTCCTTCACAGACACAGGTAATTAGTTAATTTCCTTGATTTTTTTTTTTTTCTCCTCTGTTTGAGGGTTTTTTGTTAAATGAATATAAAGGTTGCATGTAAGGTTTAGCTGACTGTTGCTGTCTGTGCAGTCTACAGGCAAGCCAGTAACATTAACATGCTGAAGGAAGGGATGACCATAGAAGCAACGCATGTGAGGAAGAAGCAGTTGCATCAGTATTTGCCTGCTGAGCTTGTTCAGAGAGGCAAGAAAAAGGTAGATATGTTCTTTAAACATAATTGGGGTAAGAAATAAAATGGAAATTACTGGGACTTCTAAAAATTGATTGGTTAGTAAAATTTACACTGATTACCATGCTTTGGTTCTTAACCATTCTGCAGAGTTTGGGAGATCTGAATCGCAGTTCAAATAATGGTGGTTCTAAACGCTGTTCACTTGATGGAAGTCAGCTAGACAGTTCCAGAGACACAGATACCGGCACTCCATTCAGCTCTCCTACCCCACTCACCAAAAGCTGCAAGTCATCTTCCACACCTGATGACAGGTAATTTTAGTCAAAACTGATTTCCTTTTTTAATATTTGCCATTCTGAATTTTGTGCTTTACGTTCATTGTCTTGATCAGTTTTTTGTTTTTTCTTTTTTTTGCCTTTTTTTAATTAGCATTACATCACCCAAGCCTTCTGTTCCCATGTTTGTGGACACCTCTCCATCCTCAGAGTCATCGCCTCCAAACAAAGAGCCAGGAATGTCTATTCCAGTAATTGGAGCAAGTAAGGGGTTTTTTTGTATCCAAATGATCTAATGTTAACAAATACACACATCAAACTTATAAACCAATTATTCTATATTTACAATCTGTTCTTGACTGTGTTGCCCACTTTAGAGACAGCAGCTACACAGGTAGCCAAGCCCCCTGTGCCCATTACTGTTAGCACCATTCCCACAGTGGTGGGCCGAAACTTAATGCCACATGTGAGCCCACCTAACAGCAGCTTACCTGATCTGACCAACGGCCTCAATGGAGCTGCACCTAAGAGGCCCCACTCACCTTCACTGGAAGAACCGCTTAAAAAACTGAAAGATGCAGAGCAGGTTAATACTCCACATCTTTCACCTTGGTCAGATTTTGGTTCTACCAATTCTGCTGTTTACATGTACTGATGTGATGCATCATTTTAATCAATGTAATTTTCTAATTTATGAATAATACAGGCTTTCTCTGATGACTATACATTTAAGGAACCATACCCGCCTTCCGCAAATGGCCAGGATACGGGTGACAGCCCAACTGAGGTAAATTTTAGTTTATGTACACTGGCTTTTTTTTTTTTTTTTTTTTTTTTGTAATTGCATTTATAACACCACTACTTAACAATTGTTTTTTTTGACTGGTGTACATTTCTCAGCTCTGTTATAACTGCTTGGTTTTGTTTTTTTTAATGGAAAGGAGGGCCATGAAGTCTCAAATCCTATGCCTATTCCCACAATTGACACGTCACGGACGCAGGTATTTATCATAAGAGGATCCTTGTTTAAAATACTTAATAAAAATTATTCCATAATTGTGCATGTGTTTTCAGAGACTTCCAAGTAAAGAATTGCCAGATGCTTCCTCTCCAGTTCCCACAAACAACCTGCGTGTCATTAAGAATTCAATCAGACTCACTCTTAACCGATAGCAGTAAACTTTTCAAGGTAATGGAAAATGTGCAAGCCATTCCAGGATTTTTTTTTTTCCCCCCTAATTTACCATCATTTAATCTGACTGGAGGCTGCTTGAGTGAGCCAGACAACTGTGGACAACATCAATGGTTTTATGTCAGACGGCCACAGGTGCTCATTTGATCTTCCTTGAGACATTGTAAAGCATCAGTAAAGTATTAGACCATGTTTTTTATATATATTATATACACTGCCTCAACATGTCGAAGACATGCTAAGTGGACACTTATCTGAGTGTTTTGAAATGTAACTTGTACAGTAGATGTTGTTTGTATATAATGTCTTTAAATCATTGTTAATCTTTCTATACCATTCTATTGTAGTTTTTACTAACAAAAAAGTAAAAAAAAAAAAAGGCTTCTGTTGTAAAGTGTTTTTCTATATATATATATTTTTTTTCTCCTCTTCCCAGTTTATTTGAGTCACTGTCATGGTTTTTAAATAATGTTTAGATCTGGACATATTGACTATGACCCATTTACTGAGCTCAAACCATTGACCCAGTTCAACTGTTACCATCACATGTGATTGTAAGGCCAGGGTGAGCAGAGCAGGTTGTCTTAGGCTTAAATTGGATATATTATTGCAGTATGATGTCCAAGTGTGAAATTTATTCCCTGACATTAGGGCTTCACCTCTGTGCCTCCCATGGAGGTTTCGGTGGCAGCAGCAAATCACTTATAGCAGAATTAGTCTAATGGAGAGAATTTCTTTCCAAAAGCCACTGCTCTCCCAATAGCTGTACAGGTTTAAAGGTATTAAAACAGATCTTGATTTCTTATTTGTGGGTTCTTCACTTTTTATTTATTTGCTTATTTGTACCGAATGACTTTTTATATTGCAGTTAAGATTTTCTTGAACCTCATTTCCACAAACGGGTGATTTAATTTGATTTTGGGAGAAATACAAACTAAAATATAAGCATCTGTCTTTTTTTTTTTTTTTTTTTTTTTTTTATTTGTAAGGCAAAAGTTCTATTTCAATACGTATTTTTGTATATAATGTATTCTGGTTCATTGAAACTGAGATCATAAAAAATACAAAACCTCATTTAGCCTGCTGTCTTTACTGCTCATCTACTTTGTTTATATACTCCGTAATTTCCAGGGTGTTGCGCGCGCACCATCGTTTCCTCATAGGAATTTTGGTGGAATGCTTACTTTTCTCATCCATTTTGGAAATAAAAGCCATTTGTTGCACAAACGGAAATTTGGGTTGATCCATTTCTCTAGTAAACAAAAAGTATTATGTAGTGTATATAAAATTAGGAGCGTAGTTCTATATCATTTTAAGCACTGCTGTCTGAACACTAATGACTTCTAATCTCTTCAGTAAACCGGAGACGGAGTTCTGCTTTGTTTTGTTTTGATTTTTGTAAATATCTCTACATCTTTGCGTTTTGTTGTCACCTGCCGTTAAGTGCACTAGTCTGATATTTTTTTCGGCTTAGCAGGTGGTATGTATTATTATTTCTAATTTTTACTCAACATTTTGGAGCGTTGTTAAATAGAGATTATTTGTATTGTGTATACTAAATTGGTGTTATTTTGTTTCTAATTAACTTCCTCGTTCACGTTTTCTGGGAGATTCCCAATTCTCCGTGTAGGCGAATGACGTAACAGGGGGATTACCCTTCAAATGCCTAAAGGCGCTGTAAGATTTTGACTAGCTGTCGGACAGTGTTTACAACTTTGAATTCATTTGCATATGTTTCGTGCCAGACGGTAAATAAATTATAGGCAATAATTATACTCAATCATTCATTCATTCATCATCTTACCCGCTTATTCCCTAATTCGGGTTCAAAGGAGGGTCTGTTGGAGGCGGTCTAATATAATTTTAATATTTTTGTGCGTATCTATATACATACGCTTTTATATAGCGTATTACATGTGTTTGTCATCGTTGACTATTATCTGCGCTTTCGGTTTAATAGGACTCAGTTAAAACTGTTAAGAGTTAATACAGTTTTTAATGTAGAGGAATCAGTGGGCGGGGTTTATTTGGTTTAATTGTAAGTTGATTGGTTGTGCTAGAAAGGCGTGGGCTTTAGATGGGGAATTCCCAAAACTTGTCAGTGACGCAACTTTTTCATTTGGTTCATCCGAAGAGTCGAATCTTTTCTCTCCGAATACGCTTATTGTTTTACATTTGTTATAACAGTTTCATATTTAATTGTAATAAAATGTATGCAAATGTTGCTATACATTGTATGAGGTTTTAAAGTTTCCTAAACTTTAAAATTAATCTAAAAAAAATATTTCCCTACCAAAACACCACACTTGCACTACGATATTATTTCACTAGCATTACCTTCGTTCTCCAGGTTGTGTTAATATCCGGATGAGTACCTATAACAAGAAGGTCCCGGGTTCGATCAACGGGCCTGTGTTTTCCTACAGTCCAAAAACATGCAGATTGGGTCGATTGGTGATACAGAAATTCAAAAACTGTCCATGAATGTGTGTGTGTGTGTGTGTGTGTGTGTGTGTGTGTGTGTGTGTGTGTGTGTGTGTGTGTGTGTGTGTGTG
>JAOTRA010000032.1:10362492-10376839 GCA_026260255.1 Pseudolaguvia tuberculata
TGTGTGTGTGTGTGTGTGTGTGTGTGTGTGTGTGTGTGTGTGTGTGTGTGAATGAATGGTTGTTTGTCTATGTGTTGCCCTGTGATGGACTGGCGACCTGTCCAGGGTGTACCCCTGTCTCTCGCTGGATAGGCACCAGCAGACCCCCGTGACCCTGAATTAGGGAATTATAAGCGGGTAAGAATATGAATGAATGAGTGAGTAAAGAGTGTCACGGGATCAGATGAACGCCTTCTATAAAACGGCTGTTCAGAAGAGGGAGTCGATTCAGTTGTTCAAGAGCCGACTCTTTTCTCTAAGGTCCTACACCTTCAGTAACCATCACTAGAGCGCTCATTCGTTACTCATTCACTCGAGGTGATAAGACACATACTGTAACCTGTTGTCAGTGTGTCTACAGACATGGATGGTAAGTAAAATGATTAATTCATTATCTTATTCAATTCGACAAACGACTTTCTGAGGTGTGTTCTAAAAAGGTCTAATCAAAAATTAAGCATAATTTCAAGCGTCATTACATTAATGAGTTTATTGAATTAATTTCCGTTGATTTAATTGCCAAATTAAAATCCTAGGGAATTTAACGCAAAACTAAAAAGACTTTTGAGTGCAAACGATAAAACTGTATTTGGGTAAAATATTTCCCAAATGCATGACAGAAATCAAAATGAGGAACATCTTTCAACTGCTTTCGACAGCAAGTTCCTATTAGCTGCGACGTTAGGAAAATTGCGCACTTATTGATAACCTTCTGGTCTTTTCTTGCACAGCTCATTTCCCTGTATTAAACATTAAGTTAATAATTACTACTCATACGCCAAGTTTAATATTCCTCTGCTTATAACTCTTGCTTATTTGCCTACTTTCGGGGTTTTTTTTATATATATATATAAAATTATGCCTGAGGTTGTTGGTCATTTCCGGTGTGTTGCATGCACAGCAAGTAGAAGTGTCCTGGGTTAACAGTGTGTCTACACTGCTTTATAGCAGTTGTGTAGATGTAGAGCCAGGCTGGATGTCAGTGCATCCCAACTGCGATGAGAAGTGTTGATATTCTAGTTTGCCCCCTTGAATAAATCCTGCCCACTATGATGGGCTACATCATTTAATAGAATACATTGGAACAGGAAGTGAGCATCTCATGACATGCCCAGGTGTGCCGAACAGCTGTGTTTGTGAAAACTATCATAATCACACTTTGTGTAGCATCCTGGGGAATTATGTGAGGTCAGCTGTGGTTACATTCATGTTCTGAGGAATAAATGCTGTGGTGTTACAGATGTTTAGATGGTGATCCTTTTGAAGTGCTTAGGACATGTGAACCTGCTGCCAATATGCATTGATCTTTCTGGGGTGCGGGTTTCTCTTTCACCTGTGTTTGGTTTTTAAAGGGCATCTGTCAACATACTATATTAAGTGTTTTAAAAATCTTATATTGCCTTTTTTTTTTTCTCTGATCAGTGGGAGAGCCCTGTGTTCAGATCTTTGAACAACCCAAACAAAGAGGCATGCGCTTCAGGTATAAGTGCGAAGGCCGTTCAGCTGGAAGCATACCTGGAGAAAGAAGTTCAGACAATAACAGAACCTATCCCACCATTCAGGTATACAGCAAACAGCTCGTATCAAATATAGATTGCCATTCTTTGGTCATTTTTATTGAGTAACAGTCAGCCTTTCTAAATAGTTTTCTTCTTGCTATCAGATCCTAAATACCTGTGGAAGAGGAAAAGTACGTGTGTCTCTGGTAACCAAAAATGAGCCATATAGACCACACCCACATGATCTGGTAGGCAAAGATTGCAAAGATGGATATTATGAGGCAGAATTTGGTCCTGATCGAAGAGTTATAGCGTAAGTCTGATGTCTGTATTCATTTTTATGATTTACTCATTGATTAGATTAACTGCATTTACAGACAAATCATTATTGTAATGTAATGTTACTGTGGCTAAATTCCAACTATTTATTCAATACTTTTTCCACATATTAATGCAGAACCCTCAGACAAAATATGTACATGTTGGGGGTTAAACACTGACTGCTTATTTTGTGTAAGTCTATTTGTATGTATTCATTGTTTTGTATCAACCCATCTATTCCTGCCAGTCCATTCATTCATTCATCTTCTTGTCCGCTTATTCCCTAATTCGTGATCACGGGGGTCTGCTGGCGCCTATCCCAGCGCACATAGGGCGAGAGACGGAGATACACACTGGACGAGTCGCCAGTCCATCTCAAGTCAACACATAGACAAACAATGGACAATTTAGAATCACCAATCGACCTAAACTGCACTTTTTGGACTGTGGGAGGAAACAGGAGAACCCGGAGGAAACCCACGCAAGCGTGGGGAGAACATGCAAACTCCTTACAGAAAGATTCATGTTGTGTGAGATCTTCACACAACCTTCTTGTTTTGAGGCGACCGTGCTAACCACCACACCACCCTCCTATCAGTCCACTGTATGATATTTTTTGGTTCACATACTGCCCCCACATGCACCCTCACCACAATGCAACACCTTTCTTCTGAAGGTCTGTCCATCTTTTTAAAGAAAAAACATATGCTTAGAGAGATGGAATTCCTCTGTTATTCCCCAGATATAACAATGTTTCACCAAACCATTGTCTAGTTTGTCTTTCCAATATGTGTTCGATTATTGCACATGCCCTCTGTGTGACGACTACTTTACCTTTTATTTTCCTAGCTTCCAGAACCTGGGCATCCAATGTGTAAGGAGGAGAGAAGTCAAGGATGCGATAATACAACGAGTGAACCGAGGACTCAACCCTTTCAATGGTGAGATTTATTTTAAAATTGTTTTCTCTGCAGTCTTTCCTTTATTAGAAAAAAAAGCCATATTTTTTTTAAACTTGGACTATGTATTTGGCCTTATTATCTATTTATCACGATATATCAGTAACAATACAATTTAATAATGTAAAAATTGCAATATATTACAATACTGCAATAAAAAAAATCATATTTATTCCACTATTCTTGCTTCTGAGACAATGACTACAGGAGCGGAACAGGAAGTTGTTTGACACACACTGAGGATTATAATTAAATATTAAGATGAACGTATATCGGTGTAAAACATAAATTACAATATTAATACACTACTGTAAAAAAAAATATATATTTATTTTTTAGTTATTTGCATTGACTACAGCCCTACTCTGAACAAATAAAAGGAACTTTGGCATACATCATCCATTTAAACAGATCCTGACAACGTAAATCACTACATCCTTTCGGTTACTGCCATACGGGTTAAGTTTAAGCAACAGTGGTATCATTAGGAAAGAGAAAAGTTCACTTCTTCTTTTAGTAAATCTGTTGCAACAAATGGCTGCGCTGTCACATGGCATGTGACCAGAGGTCTTCTTTCTAGTACAGAAAGAAAATATTTAATTGATTTGTCTGGCAGAGTATAGGTCTCCAATCCCAGTCCTACACTCCCCTATTGTGTCCTTCCTGCTCTGTTAATTAAGTAAATTAAGTTCAACGTGGTGTATTAGAGCAAGGAAAGTGCTAAAATGTGCAGGACAATGGGCATTCAAAAAATTACATTAACAGAGTTACAGAGGGTCATCAGGTTATCAGGTCTTACATTATAATTGTAACGATGTCTGTAGAGTTTTTTTGTCGTTAACCATGTCTACAGAATTAAAACTAAAAATCATTTTTGACCCAACAGCGCATAAATACGTTTAGGAACCTTTTTAAAGAACATGCAGTGTCACTTGTAATTAACACTTTATGATAGGTTGCACTGTCCAGCTATAACTTCCTCTTGTCTGCTTCTTTTGGCTTAACCATGATTCACTTCTGCTAAAAAATAAAAAAAATAAAAACTCAATGTGTCCTAAACTGATAACATGGCTCATGCTTTTACTTCCTATAAGCAACTAAATCATATTATAGAAGAATCTGGCAAAGAAGCATTTGGCATGTGCATGAAACAAATCTCTTGTCTGTGTCACTGTAGCAAAATGACGTTTGATATTTAATGTTTAATCATGCGTAGAAGAGTTTGCCAGCAATGATGTCACATTGTTAATGCTGTCATGAGTGATTAGCGTGATTAGCCTTTTTGACTCATGTGGTGGGATCTTTGGTTTGTAATTAGCCTTCGCATACCATGAGAATATTATGATGACATTTAGGAAGGAAAAAAACTCAGTGAGGCATGAAAAAGTGCAGACAGCAGTCGCTGGAGATATGTGTAGGTTACCCCACAATTACCTAAATGGTTGGTTTATCACCATCCACAAGCTTTGTGCATTTATCAATGTTACCGTGTTCCTTTGCACACATGCACATATATTCAAAAACTGTGCACGCACATCACCTCTGCATTTTCACACTCAGCCTCTGACTTTACACCCACTCACCCCCTCCTACCTTCTCTTATGTATCAATGTGTCTATAAAGCTGTTTTCTGTTTGTGTTCTCCTTCTATGTGTTCTGCACTCTCCGTTTCTATAATCTATCTACCTCACTCTCATTCTCTATATCATTTTTTTCCCTCTTTGAGGCCATGTGGGTTGAGCAGAGGCAGCGCTCTGAAAGTCAGCTTAGCATCTTGTTACTGCAGAGCTGTCATCTATCTCTATATCTTGATTCATGCTTCTCTGTTATATTTCCACCTGCGGTGATCTCAGCTCGGTTGTCATCCGCACGTCACACTTAGTGGGGGAGAGAGTCCACACACTCCCCAAAGAGAGAATAAGTGGGCGAGAATAAATGCACTAAGAAACATATTGACACGCATTTTGTGTGGGATGTAACTTATCTGGGGATACCACTGCATAGCGGTATAGCGTGGCAGATATCACTCTAAGATATATGAGATCATTAAATGAAATACAACATTTACATAGTAATGCATATTAACATTTGTTCCTTAAATGTGTTTCTGTTTATGTATAGTTCCTCGCGAGCAGCTTTTACAGACGGAAGAATACGACCTGAACGTGGTGCGTCTATGTTTCCAGGTCTATCTACAAGATGAGACTGGAATCTACAGCATTGCTTTGCCACCTATCATCTCCAATCCCATCTATGACAACCGTAAGTTGCCATAAGACACAGCCCTTCCTTGCAATTACCAAACAAATCTCTTCAATCATATATAAAAAAAATTGACCAAATAATTTTTGTTTACTGTGGCTTTGTCATGTCATGACTCTTTGCGTCATGCCTTAATAATATGGAATTTACAATGCCAATTCCACACTGAAAGACCCCTGCTGAGTATACAAACCTGGGACCCTCTTGCTAAAGGCATGATCGCTGACCACTAAGTCACTATGCAGCCCATATTAAATTCTTTATTTATTTTAAATACAATAATCAAATCTACTGATTTTTTTTGCTACTAACAGGGTATTACTCAAAGCACCAATGGAGTGTTGTGTAAATAATCATACATTTTTAATTGATAAATGATTGTTTATTTGTTGGAGAATATTACATGGCAAAGTTGACTTGTTTTGAATTCACATATGTCATAGCATGTTTGTAGGACTTAGTATCGTGTTACAGGAAGTGAGTATGGCCTCGTTTAGCGCTTCCTGAGTTAGGTATTGTGAGTACAGTGTGTAAGCAGAAGCCACGTTTCAGAAGGTTTCATATTGGGTAACACAATGTAAGTAAAAAGATGTTTAGTGTGTGTAGTTTGTGAGGTGAGTTCTTTTTGTTTTTGCGGTGACTGGTAACATATACACCGCTTTTACTGACATACACTTCCCTAGAGTAGTGCACTAAAAACTCAAAGGGGAAGTGCAAGTCAGCCCCACCCTCATGTTCTAAAACAGGACCTGCCTGTCTGTATGTTAATAATTCTTTCACTTCCTTTCATAACAGTTAGATTTTTATACTTTGTTTAGTGTCTTTAAATGGATGAAAATGGTTTCGTTCAATTTTTTGGAAATGTACGTCATGTTTCTGTGCTATGAACAATAGCAAATGACAGCTGGAAAATACTCCAGCAGATCCATAAAAGCCTGATTATAAAATATAGACATGGATGGTGTTCTAGTACGTTGGGCAAATCAATTCCTTTTCATTTTAAGAATGTTTTACCCAGCTGTCATTGAGTGAAAGGCATCATAGTGGAAGCTCATGCTAGTATTTCATCTCAAGCACTTGTACCATTTGTGTCCTAAATAGTAGCATAACCTACTTCATGATCTCACTGGCTAACCTACAGGTGCTCCAAACACAGCTGAGCTGCGCATCTGCCGCGTCAACAAAAACAGTGGCAGTGTGAAGGGTGGAGATGAGATTTTTCTGCTCTGTGATAAAGTCCAGAAAGGTGAAACATACTTATACTTATAAAAACAACATTATTCTGACCGAAACCACTTCATCCACAGAGATTCATTTTTCATTAGTTTCTTTATTCACTCATTCATTCCTATATATTTTCATTGTATTGTGATTAACCCAACCTTAAAAAAATCATGCTTTCCTTTTGCTTTCATGTAACAAAAATTTACATCAATCATCTTTCATCTCATCCTTCCATGCTTACTCCATCATACTAGATGATATAGAAGTGCGCTTCTTCACCCAGACCTGGGAGGGAAGAGGCTCATTCTCCCAGGCAGATGTGCATCGGCAGGTGGCTATAGTTTTCCGTACACCTGCCTACTGCGACACCTCCATCACGTCTCCTATCACGGTACACATGCAGCTGCGCCGCCCCACTGACCAGGAAGTGAGTGAACCTATGGAGTTTAGATACCTACCTGATGACAAAGGTAAGAGTACATACACGAGTCACATCATACAGGATGTCAGACGAATTTGTGTATATTATAAAAAATGTCCACAAAATGTATGTTAAGCTTAGATATAAAACATTAAACAAAAGATGTTTGCTTAGAATGTGTCTATTTCTTCCAGATCCATATGGCTGTCAAGATAAAAAGCGAAAAGTTGAGAATCTTATGAAATCCTTTCCTAGTTTTACTCCTGCCAGTGTAAGCTCTATAGTCCGAAAATCAGTATCCCAACCTCCTCTGACAAACCCAAGGATTAAAAGAGGTAAGAAACTGAAAGACATGCAGAAAAATATCAAAGGTCATAGGAATCTAACTATCATTGTTTAAATAATAATACTACATAAGTACTCATTCATATTTCTGGTATTTACCGATACCAATACTTGGGATGGGATTATTTTTATGGCTCTCTGGTCATCTTTTGCCATTGTTTCTCATTTTCCAACAGTTTCATTTCAAATGTTTATTTGATCTGTTCATCCCTAGTCAGAAATCATACATTAATCTTTTATATTTATCTTGTTAACCATGTATTTGTCTTCCACAGAGCCAAATTCCTATGTAAAGCCCACTCACCATGGTATGATGAGATCAAATCAACAAATCATGTTCAGCAATCTTTATACACCCGACCGCAGGATGACATCCACTTCAGCATCTCCAGCTCCATTCAGTCAGAGTCAGTGGAGTTCACTGCACTTTGGCAACAACTGTGAGGCCAGTAATGCAGTGGGTATGTCATCAGTTAACCAAGTTCCTGCTTCCCAAAGCGCCACTGGAGAGAGTGGAAACAGTCTCCCCCTACTGAATTCAATGGATCTGGATTTTCTTAACCCTCCCGTCACCTCTGCCAACCAACCTCGGCAGGAGCAGCTTGATCACAGTGTCCAGCATTTGCAGCAGCCTCTCCACAGAAAGGAACCCATGACTGCTGATGAAAGCATCTGGCAAAGCTTTCATTTCTCACAAGCACCAGTATCACAGAATGGGACTGCAAACCCAGGGATGAACGAGATCAATTACACCTATTCAAACGCTCAAGATGGGAATGGAATTCTTAACACTCTAGAAGGTCTTCACACAAGTCATCTTTTAAAGCAAGAGCCTCAAGGGCAAAGTACTTTGGCTATGCTGGAATCTAACAACTACTCCTTCTTCGAACAGTCCAACCCTGTGCTCAATTATCCAATAACCAGCAGCAATCAGGAGGCCATGAGACATGCAGCCAACAGTGGAGCCAATGGATCTAGACAGAGAAACACACAAAACCCCTCCTACTCCATCACTAATATGGCCCAAGTACCCAACCATGATACTCTCTGGCCTTTCAATCAATTTGGTGGTGAATAAGCAAAACAATGTTTAAAACTATGTCTAATAATAATAATAATTATTATAATATATGAGTAACTGAAATATATATTTTAATGTATACATAGCTTTGCTGGATGTTGTCTAGAAAATTTGCATCAATAACAAGGCTCCAAGCTCATAGTTATAGTGGATGATGAAGCAGCTAGAACAGGAAACCCTAAACATTTTCTGCAATGTGCATTTACTATAACAATAAGCTTATTAGGCCTCCAAAACCATTACAAAAGCGCTATAAAAATAAATTGAATTGAATTACCACTGAACATCACTGTCATATGAGAAAGGCAGCAAAACGTTTTAATGAACATAGATGTACATAGACTTTTATAAACCTTTTGGGAATTCTAGAAAACATGTCAGAACTTTCTTAAGTGTGAGGAAGAAATTCTGTTCTCTGGAACTTTCAGGGACACTTAGACCCTGTGTAATGGCTATGTCATATAAAACACGCTCCATATAAAGTTCTCAACATGTTAGGTTCATTCTTAAATCAAATAAGCGATGTTAGTTATGATGCCTTTTGAACACAATGCTCATATTTTTTTTTTCCTGGAGAAACCATATACTGGAAAAGATTCTTGATGTTGATTATGGTATATTTGTGCTTCTTTCAGGTTCACAGGAAAAATAAACCTATTGCAAATTTTTGTATTTTTATACAATAAAAATATATATTATTTTGTGTATCACTTTTAAGTAATACTCTCTCATGTTGGGGTTTTATTTTGTGTCAACCAGTGTTCATTTTGACAGCAGATTTTAATTGTTTTGTCAGATTCTTTTGACAAAAATGCAATTTTAGTTTTAATCTACACTAGTCTAGCTTTAGTCGACTAAATAACTTAAGATAAAAGCAATTACACCATTACATACTGTATATAGCATAATACCTTTCCATAAAAGACCAAAAGATATGCAGTGTTTTTGACTTTCTCCATTTGTTAACTCAAACTTTATCTGTGTAGAAAGTAGTGGAAAGACTGGGAACAAATCAGGTTTAATCTTTTTCTATCGTTCTCCCCTCTGTGATTCTCAGTCGGTGTCTGTACGACATTTCTACTCTTTTCACTCCTCTTGTGGTATGTGCTCAAACATAGTGATACATTATATCTTTAAATCTACAAATAAAAAATGATGCCGTAAAAACGCACAGAACATATTTAGCACTTAAAAATAATACATGTATCTAATATATCAATGATCTTTGTTTTGCCTTCTTAAATAAGATTGATTAATATTTTGATGACTGATTGGTGAACTGACAGAGCTACACATGCTCACACACACTGCTGTACTGACATGCCAGAGAAGAGATTAGTGAATCACAAATATCAGTCAGAGCATCAAGTAAATGAGTTTGTTTAGTCCAACCTTAAAGTTAAAAAGGCAGCTTCGTTCTCAAACCTAACACCCCTATCTTAAGTTAAATAAAAAGTGATTTTCAAACGTGTACTTTTTGTTTTGTATATATAACCGATTTACTTTGTGGACTCTTTAGGATGTAAATCACTTTTAATGTAGAGCTAACAGACTTCTCTAGTAACTGCAGCTCAATGAGAGAATCGGTTTACCTTTGTGTGAATTTCAGGATGATTTCCTTAGCATATGTGGCTTTAGATTGGTTATGTTTTTATACAGCAATTTAAACTCCACAAAGCTTTTTTATTTTGAAATCAATTCTAACCCATTCACCTGTATAGCTGCTCTTTTTCGTTTCCCAACAGTTACCTTTTTATTATAGTTTAAATGACACAGACACCCAATGGTGGACTCGCATTCCAAGTGTTTGGTGGATCAGAACTTTACCACGCCTTCCCCATAGATTTATTCAGATCGCAGCTTTTCCAAAAACCTCACCCACTAACACCGTCCTATCAATATATTTTATTCAAATTGTATCATAATCTCTTAATTTTTATTGAGTTGCTGTTTTGTTTTCGTCAGTAAAAACTCACCTCGATTCGTCAACGAAATGAACACTATTGAAAATTGCTACCAGCTATTAAAGTTCAGCTATTAAAGGAATCATGTTCAGTTTGTAACTCTTACATCACTGCCTAGAAAATCTATTGCAAAATATACTGTGACGTCTCAGTTGCCTATACTACAGATCATATATTTCTAAATAGGAATGCCCATGCTCATATTTGGTATACACATCTAATGAACAAATGTCTTGTTCTGTTACAACTTTGTGTTTTGCATCAGTGTTATGTAATGGCACATGATGCATTTTGGTTACCCCATTTGTTCAACCTCTTTTACAATAGTGGATTGTTTGTACTCTGAACATTGCATTGGTGAAGGGGTGATTGATAGTTTTGGCAAACTATTGGCAGAATATGAAAGATAGCTACTGAATTTTTTTTTTATAGTAATTCATTTTGAGCTGTTATTAGGATTCTATTGTCTCGGCAGGATAATATTAGATAGATAATATTGCTGTGCAGCTGAAAAACTCACTAAAACACAGACTTCTTTCTAATATTCAAGGCAGACATTGTTAGCCCAGTATAAAGTTGTACAGAAGTATAGTTTTTCCTAAACACACGTATAACCTCTTTTAGAGACAGTAGAATCTTCCAGACTTTGTTCTTTTATGACGTTCCATTCCACAAAACCTCAGCAACAGGATCTGACATGTTATGGACCGGTGTTCTGTGCTGTAAATTTGGCTATATGGTCTAGTGAATCCCACCCATAATCCCTTTATTTAGAAGTTGGATTTTAGTGTAGCTTAAGAGACAATCCTCAAACCGAGGTTGCCTTTAATACATCGATCGTAAGTAAAACAAAACATTGTTAAGAAAGCCTTACCTGAAGAGTTGATAGAATATAATTTTATTACAGAAATTCAGAGCAAGCTTTTTTTCATGAATGTATATTTTGTTTATAAATTGTCTAACTGTTTCTACAAGTTTTACACTATAGCTTAAAGACTAATTCTTACTACCAATTAGTTGCTTATTAGCATTTCTACTAGCATATTGAATGTTCTAATATTAGTCAAACTTTTTAATACTACACCACACCTAAACTTAACAATGACCACACCCACAATTAATAAACAGCAAATTACAAGTTTATTTAGGTAGAAGTTGTTGAGCAAGTATTGGCACAAAGGCATTTCCTTAATTAGCTGTCTCTTTACATGACACTCTCTGGTTTTTCTTATCAAGAACATTTGCAGTGTATCATTCACACTTCCTGTAGAGTGTAGCACATTAAACCACACACAGCAAACTTTCACCCAGGTGCAGCACACAAACACACAGCTCAAGAAAGAGAAAGAGAAAGAAAGAATAAGAGAGAGTGAGTATAGTATGTACTGCTGATGAGGATACCACTTTGGGATTTCCTTTCTTGTCTACCTGATTTAGGTTAATAAGAAGTTTGTATTGTCTGCAGCCCAAGTAAGGCAAGAAACAGGATGAATTCTCACAAACATTTACACATGTTGACTTTCAGAATTAGAGGGGGGTTTTTTTAGAGATTTTAGATTCGTTAAGCTCTATGGAGAATTTCTCCAGAGATAAAGTTAAGGGGGGGAAAGATATTTTTTGTGTTTTTTATATATCTGATGTTAGAAATTAGACAAGGCTCCTATTTATATACGAACAGGCTTAGGAATGACATACAGCTACTGTACATTTTGAGCCTCTTTCAACATTAATGGGGAAAGTTTCAAATAGCATGTCTGCCCTGGAACACTGCCAGGGCGAAAAAAACATCTTCCCATGTCCCTCAGCTTTTAAGCACCCCCTGTAACCCCCTAAACACACACATGCCCAAACAGTTTTTGACGGTACACCTAAAAAACCTGCTTGGTGTGTGTTTCAACCCTCTGTAATGGAATGAGGAAGTTACAGGATCAAGTTACAAATCTATTCCCACTGTAGTGTTCAGAATTTATATAAAATACTTAATACTTATATAAAAATTACTTTTGTGTATTTGTATTGAGTTATATACATATCGTTGGAACTTTTATTTAAGGCAAAATCTAACTTATTTTACTAAAGGACAAGAAATATAACAAAATAATAAAATAAAAATGCATAAAATAAACATTGATATATAATTGTGTGTGTATTCATTTCCTAAAGAGTTTGAATTAAAAAATGATTCTTTGAGCATTGCTTAATTATATACTGTCTGGCTGTTTGACTGCTTATTCTTACCTCATACAATGAATCTCAGAGCTCAGGGAAAATCCCTATATAATGAAGGTACTGAAAAACATTTATGATGCTCCGGCTTTTTTCAAGTGAGTTACTAGATTAATGAAGAAAACTTAATTACAAATGATTAAAACTCACATTTAAATGACAATTTCAATCATTTTAATGGAAAATCTTAATATTGTGTGTATGTAGTTAAATAAAAAGGGAAAAAGAAGGAAAAAGAAAAGCGCACTTTTGAAATTCCTTTATTCGTCTTGGTTTATTGGTTCATTCATTCATTCATTAATTCATCTTCTAACCCGCTTATTCCCTAATTCGGGGATCTGATGGAGCCTATCCCAATGCACAGAGGGCGAAAAGCAGAGGACAGGTAATCAGTCTGTTGCAGGGCCACCCAGGACCATTTTGCTGTGACCATGCTAACCACTACGCCACCGCACTGCTATATCAGATTCAAATACATACACTGTACATTCACTCACTCACTCATCTTCTTACCCGCTTATTCCCAAATTCAAGGTCAAGGGGTCTGCTGTAGCCTATCAAAGCACACATAGGCAGAGAGGAGGGGGTACACCCTGGACAGGTCGCCAGTCCATCTGAGGGCCACACATAGACAAGCAACCACACACATTCAATTTGGAATCACCAATTGACCTAATCTACCGGTACATGTTTTTGGACCTTGGGAAGAAATCAGAGTACACGGAGTGCTGGGAGAACATGCAAACTCCACACAGAAAGATCCGCAACCGT
This sequence comes from Pseudolaguvia tuberculata, assembly GCA_026260255.1. Classification (NCBI taxonomy): domain Eukaryota; kingdom Metazoa; phylum Chordata; class Actinopteri; order Siluriformes; family Sisoridae; genus Pseudolaguvia; species Pseudolaguvia tuberculata. Next base: position 10,375,605 of record JAOTRA010000032.1, read on the forward strand.
GCTAACCCCTACATCACTGCACCGCCCCCATGTTTGCGTAAAGAGTGTGTGCTCCTTGTATCATGGTCAAGAACAAGTGCGTCAGAGAGAGTGTTAATGAGGGAGGTAGGTGGGAGTCAGAGGGTGAACTCAACTCAAAATGTCATTCAAAAGCGTGAGACCTACAAAACCACAAGTTTCAACCTGAACCCTCTCGCTCACACACTGACATCAAGATATTAAATCTGTTACGTAAAATGTGTGGGCTATAAATCCACGCTCTTTTTGAGGAATGAGAGAGCACTTTAATTTTGTCAGATCATAATACGAAATGATTACAGAGGCTAATGTTAAACACACCCCCAACTCTTTAAATAAGTTACATTGTTCACTTCCTATCTTTGCATGTTTTTATAGTGCAAACATGTGCCAGGTACATGTACGTAACTACAGAAATTGATCATCATGGAAGATAAACCTTATTTCTCTCATATACATAAAGAACTGTTACTGTACTCTCCCTTTTTTTACACTAGCATGAACTGATCAATCAGTATAAATTAATAACATCCGATTATTCTTTATGTTGATAAACAACTAAATACGATTAAATTAATAGGTTAAAATCAAATTGATCATCATTAGGACACTAGAGCACGATTGAAATGTCTTTTTCTTATGATTATAACTATTATGAGACATGCCCATGACAGCAAACAGACAAACCTGACCTCTGCAGGCAGAAGGAGGATATTACATCACCCTATTACCCTATTACGGGGATCTGCCGGAGCCTATACCAGGGCACATGGCGCGAGGGGTACACCCAGGACAGGTCGCCAGTCCATCTCAGGGCCACTCGTCTACAAACAACCACACACTCCTATGGGCAATTTGGACTCACAAATCAACTTAATGTACATGCTTTTGGACTGTGAGAGGAAACCAAAGTAACCGAAGGAAACCCACGCAAGCGCGAAAATGCAAATTCCGCACAGAAAGATTCCTTGTCTAGAATGACCGAAAATATTAATATTTTCTTTGGCGATAGAAATGTTAATAAAATTGTGTATATTTACATAATAGGACACTATCACTGTATAAGTCTGTGCGTAGCTTCCCTGCGCTGGGGTTTTCTTCGGGTTCTCCTTACAGTCCATGTACATTATGTTGATTGGCGATTCTAAAGTGTGTGTGTGTGTGTGTGTGTGTGTGTGTGTGTGTGTGTGTGTGTGTGTGTGTGTGTGTGTGTGTGT
>JAOTRA010000032.1:10381792-10392522 GCA_026260255.1 Pseudolaguvia tuberculata
TATATATCACTATTTTGCACACATCCAGTGATTCTCATCATGTCTTGTACATACACTGTATAATCCAGTTACAGTAAACATTGAGAGCTGCAGCTTTTATTTTCTGACAGGTGATCCAGACAAACCCTCTGGGTTTAGAAGTGTAAAAGCTCCCACTACAAAAATTGCTTCATCTGTGGGCGGCATTGAGAAACTTTCCGTCTGTGACAAATGTGGCTCTGGAATTGTGTAAGTCAACTTTTGGAAATTGTTTTTAAGAGGTAAAATCATCATCATAAATAAAAACAATAAAAAGGATTTTGCCCTCACTACAAGAAGGTTGAGTGTTCGATTCCTGGGCTGGGGATCTTTCTGTGCAGAGTTTGCATGTTCTCCCTGCGCTTGTGTGGGTTTCCTCCGGGTACTCCTGTTTCCTCCCACAGTCCAAAAACATGCAGATATTAGGTTGGTCGGTGATTCTAAATTGTCCATAGGAGTGAATGTGTCTGTGTTGCCCTGAGATGGACTGGTGAACCGTCCAGGGTGTACCTCCGCTTCTTGCCCTATATGCTCTGGGATAGGCGCCAGCAGACCCCCTTGACCCTGAATTAAGGAATAAGCGGGTAAGAAAAATGATTGAATGAATGAAATTGAAATTTGATTTTCTTTAAATCTACAGAAAGGCACAGGTTTGGCACCAGAGTACATTTCCCACTTTGCATTACATCTTTCAGCTTGCTTGCTTTTTATGAAAAACTATTGTTAAAATAAACTTGACAGCGTGAAAACAATAAATGTACAACAAATATTTAATTGGGTAATATTGCCACCTGATGGACGATTGTGGAAGTGTTTTGTCTACTATTCTTGCAGAATTCTATTGAAATCTATTTTTAAATGTAGTGTATGCATTGTCTCCTGCTTAATATTAGTGTATGAAAATAAATGTAGTTTTGAGTTTCAATTGTGGTTTAACTAATTGATTTTTATTTGTATATCCAGGGGTATGTTTGTCAAACTGCGAGATAAATTCAGGCATCCAGAGTGCTATGTCTGCACTGACTGCGGAACAAATCTGAAACAAAAAGGCCACTTTTTTGTGGAGGACAATATTTACTGTGAGAAGCATGCACGTGAAAGAGTGACGCCCCCCGAAGGTTACGATATCGTCACTGTCTTTCCAAAATAGAAACTTTTCTAGTGACTCTTAAAAACTGCACAATGTCCTGTGATGAGAAACGTCTTTAAATATTGTAAACACTTCTGTTCAATCAGATTTCAAGAAAGTAAATTACACCATTACTCAATTCAATTAGCTAGATGCTTTCTTATCAAATCAAGGAGACCAACTTCATTCAAGTGCTTGTTATGTAATACATTCCAATTTTTTAGATATTCCATGTATGAGGCAGGAGTGCACTGGAGCTTTATCTCCGTCTTAAAAAAAACATGGTGCCAAAAGTGTGAACGTTAGTTTTTTTTTTTTTTTTTTTTTTTTTTTTTTTTTTTTTTTTTCTTCGTAGTTTGCTGTAGCTAATATTGTCCTTTGTCAGTTTTAGGGACCAACAATTTTATCTTCCTGGAAAAGTGCAAAATCTCAGTGCTTCAGCTCTCCATATACAGTATAAGCAATAATACCAGACCATTTCATAATTTCTAGGTTTTTTTTTTTAATGTAAAGTGTAATGTCTGTTTTACAACATTTTTTTTAAATAAATGATGAATTGAATAAATTTTTATTGGCAACCTGTTAATTTTTTTTATATAAGGTCTTTTAATTTAATCAGCTGCACAAATAAAACCACCCATATCTCAATGAACCGTTGTTATTGTTTGTACACCCACACAAATGGTTGTCTTTGGTACACTACTTATCACTCTTAAATGTTTTTAAAACTAATTTTCAGAAAAAGCATACCAGAATCTTGAACTTGTATATTAGATTAGAAGATTATCCTAAGGGTAATTTATAATTACTAATCAACCTAATTTAATCAATAATGGTTTTGGAGTGTGAGAGGAAACTGGAGAAAACCAAAGCAAGCACAGGGAGAACATTCAAAACTTTGAAAAGAAAAAAAGTATGATCTTTTGGCTGTGAAGTGACCATGCTAACCCCTATGCCTCCATGTAGCCTCCAATCATGTCATCTGTAATCACAGTATATCCATATATATCCATACCCAAAATCACTAGCGGTGCCCTTAATTGTTATACATATAGGTAGTGACATTTCTGGTGCAGAGCTCTTTGGGAAGATCTTTGTCACCATAAAATGAAACTCTCAGTCTGACAGTCAAATTACCAGTCAAATTATAGATAACTCACAATTCAGGTTCTTTCCACCATCTTGTTCTATATAAATTTGCCTTTTCTTATTTGCATAGTTTTATTTTGCATTCTGCAGTTTTGTAGGATTTTTGGGCCATTTTGGAGACATAAAAGCAATAATATCCTTCAAATATCTACATGTGAAATGACTATTATTATAAAAGCATCCACCATAACCAGATACTATGCAGCCTTTCAGTTACTTTCACATACAGTTTTAGTAGCAGAAAAAGGAAAAATAGAGTTGAGAGTAAGTGTAATGGAGAGAAATGCCATGTTTTAGTTTAGATTGATGTCCAGATGATGGCTGACAATAGTTTCCATTAAGGAAGGAGAAAAAATATTCATTCATTCATTCATTCATCTTCTTACCAACTTATTCCCTAATTCTGGGTCATGGAGGTCTCCTGGAACCTATGCCAATGCACATAGGGTGAGAGGCAGGGGTACACCTTGGGCAGGTCACCAGTCCATCACAGGGCACAAATAGACAAACAACAACTCACACACAAATTCACTCCTATAGTGAGGAAACTAGAGTACCTGGAGGAAACCCACGCGAGGAGGGCGGGGAGAACATGCAACTCTGCAGAAAGACCCCCCAGCCTGGGAATCGAACCAGGGACCTTCTTATTTTGAGGCGACCGTGCTAACTACTAGGCCACTGTGCCGCCCCCTAGCCACAATGTCCAGTTATTTCCAGATCAACCAAAGGGACGGTGCATGTAGGATATTTTGGAGTCACGGTGATGGACACTAGGTTGAGATGGTTTGGACATGTGCAGAGGAGGGACATGCAGTATATTGGTAGAAGAATGCTGAGGATGGAGGTGCCGAACAGGAGGAAAAAAGGAAGACCAAAGAGGAGGTTTATATGAAGGAAGATATGCAGGTAGTTGGGGTGAAAAAGGCAGATGTAGAGGACTGGGTAGTGTGGAGAAGAGTGCTCCGCTGTAGCGACCCCCAGAAAGGAGAAGAAGAAATGTTTTATAGTGAGATGTTCATTAAAATATTTGTAATTTAAAAATGTATAATTAGGTTTCTTTAAGTCAAACCTGACCCTGACCTCAAACCCACTGAGCTAAAATACTTCAATATTCTCACTTACTGCATTTACCTTACATTTACAGTATTTGGCAGGCGCTCTTATCCAGAGCGACTTACATTTTTACAATGGAGCAATTTGGGATTAAGGGCCTTGCTCAAGGGCCCACAGCAGTGCTTGGTGGAGGTGAGAATCGAATCCTGGTCTTTTTAATATCACTCCAACACATTAACCATTAACCCACCACTTATTGAGGCTATTAGAGTGATATTAAATCTGGAAAACGTTCAAAAACACTGTCACGTCTAAAAATATACTAATGTTTTTGAATGCAAAGAGTGATGGGAAAACAAACCCAAAACCAAAACTGATGATTAATGATGATATATTTGTTAATTTATTTACTAGGATAGTTGAGGATACTAGCTACCCTGTGAGCTGTATAGTAGCTGTATGAAAATAAATGTAATCGATTCAGATGCTAAAGTATATAAAAATTAAAATATTAACTAAAGTATAAAATAAACTAAAGCATTAGACTTTCTCCAACAAATTTATTTGAAAATAATTATATACATTCATTAGGATGACAATATTACACATTGAATATTACGCCTCTTGGAACCAGTTCAGCCCGAATGATTAGTTTAAAGAAGAAATAAAGCTATTAAAACTGTGAATGTAAAAAAAAGAGTTCGATTCTTTATTTAGAAATACTTCATCTTTGTCTTACTCAAATGCCAGATGTTGTATAAAAGTGTAGTCCAATTGTTCTAGCAGCAAATCGGTGTAATGGGTTTGCGCTCCGGTCCAGTTGCTTGAAGATCTATTGGTTGAGCTGCAGTGTAAAGTAAGTGAACCGGGTGTATATGGGTGGGTATTAGTGTTATCCAGATTCGGTGTGTGTCCCACCTGCTCGGTGATTCTAAGCGTTTGCGTTAGAGCCCAAATATAATTGTGCGCAAATCTTAGAGTCTCTATTTTTGTTAGCTTGGCATCATCAGGGAAAGTGGGGAGAACTTTCCTTAGTGCGTCAAGAGCAGAATTAAGGTTGTGCATACGATGTCTTTCCCTGTCGTTCGCCTTTGCCCTGCGATTTCCACAGGCTAACAGCTTCATCTTTAAATGGCTTTTTAATGATTTCTGTCTGCATGACTCCGGTGAAAATGAACAGCTCCTTGGTAATTTTCTCTCTTGGTTAAATTCACTGACAGCTGCATGGAAAGATCTGTCTTTGGTCATGCTTAAAGGGGAATGAAGTTCAAAACCCCTTGTTGAGATGTACGTTGAGTCTGTCCAAGGAATGGAACACGCTGTAAAGTAAAAAAACAAAAACAAAAAACACAAAAACATATATAATCACAATGTAGAATCACAATAAGAACAAACATCAAATGAAAATCTACACAAACCAAGTGTCATCATACCTTATAAGAGTAGCAAGCTTAGTCTTACTGGCCTGAGTTAATACAGATCTTAGCCTGTGTATATAAATACAGATGGACAATAGGGATGTGACGCGCCCTCGGATTCATTCATGTTCCTTTTATCCGATCTGCACGTGTAGATTGTCTCAGAACACATGACCAATCCGTATCCGTCTACGTGTTTTTTGTTATAGCCCCCTATCTTAACTTTATATTTTGATAACGCAGACCTTTTCTGACGTATGATTGCGCGTAATTCCAATGTCTATTTGTTGCGAAAGTGCACAATTAAAAGCTATTTTAACATTCTAAATTCATTTTTTTGTCTTGGTCAGACTTTCAATTGTTTTACAAAAGTAAATATTGCTAATAAATATAGATATAAAGAGAGATTTATCATAAAATCAGCAAAGGGAACGTTAGGCTGCTTGAAGCATAATCAGAGCGCGTTGGAGACTTGATTTGTTTTGTAAGGTTTCATTAGAAACTTAGAAAATATAATTGACATACATAATTATTTAGTTAATTAGTTATGAACGAAATCTTCTAAATTACAAGATCAACAAAAATTTTTTGTTAATAATTAATACCGTTCAAATTTTATTTTGATATTTACTGTGGTCGTGCGCAAAACCTATACTTTTATGTGGGAGCAGTTTTCGCCAAAAAAGAACTGATATCATTGTTTGTTGGAGATTTTTTTTTTTAGAAAAGAGATTGTGTATATTGGTCTGATTGCTGGTAAAAATAATAAACACACCTTTTCCACAAACAGGACAAATAAAATGGCGTGCGCCCTGTGGTCTCCAGATTGATCCAAATATATTATTAAAGTCAGTGCGCAGTTTTTTCCTATATGCAGTTGAGGATGAAGAACCTTTAAAAGTGAATGATTGGCCTAAGTTTACTCTCTTCCAAACTTTGATAAAATCTTAGTTTATTGAAGACACGTCAGTGTGTTTTTGTGGACAAAAAATATTTGCCATTCTATACGAGATCGCCGCAAAAGCACTCATCTACAATCTAACTAAATATGTATTTTGCAGGATATCTGATAACCATATGCTTTCAATAAACTAGACAAATAAGTCAGAGAGATAGGGGATGTTGCCATCCTGTTATAAAAAGCCTTGAAATAATCCAAAGTAAACCAAATCTCACCGCTTTACAAATAGCAATTGATGCCAGATCCACATTCGGATAACGCAGACAGGTGTATGTTTGGGGCTGTCAGATTTGTCGTCCGATTTTTTTTTTTTTTTATCAGTGTCGTGTAATATCCTGCTTGTTATGTAAAGTATGTTCAAACACAGACGAGTAATTAGTGCGGAATATATCGAGAAGGAGTTGTTCCAAACACAATTTAACAATATTTAACAATAAACGAGACTTACTCGAGAGCAGGTGATACCTGCTCTCAGCTCCTTGATTAATACTTCATCAATTACTCCACTTCGCAATCTGTTGTAATTCTATATTAAATCTATTTATTATTATTTTAGCAAACAGAAGAACCAGGTGGGGCTTTATTTTCAACCTCAGCTTTTGTTTGGAGGAGGCCAATGAAGAGGCCAGTGAAAGACTGAAAACTCGCTGACCAGCTTTTTGCCATCCATTTGTCCTAAACTGGCAGACATGCTATTGAAATCTTCCCTCTTGTTCAGACCCAGGAAAAGGCTGCATATAAAGGGGAAAAAAAGGAAACTTCTCTCAGGAGGAGAAAAAAACACACACAACTTAAAACATTTAATTGCAACCCGGATGCCATATGTACACCACTTGTACAAAAAAAACCTCAAACAATGTCAACTCTTTTGTGTGGTCAAACGTGCGCTTTTGGAGACGTGTGCGCTTTTGGAAAGGTGTGCGCATCGAGATCAGAATGTCCTTGAGTACACTTCTTAGAAGAACTAATGCTAGTTTAATGTGCGTTCGAGGTTCCTTTTAGACTCGTTCTTTTGTACTATAACGCATATGCTTGTAATGACCGAATACACCAATTATAAGTGAATAGCCAAGAGCACTTTGGTAAAACTCTAGTTCGTTTAAGCACTTGGGGCTGCACAGATTAATCAAGATTTAACGTTGTGGCTGATTGTTTATTTAAACCATGTGGTTTTGCATCAGCCCCATTTAAGAATCATATTATATTCCAAAAGTTATTTTATTATAAATACGCACAGAGAAAACAAACGGTTCACTTAAATCAATGATTGTTGTTAATTACGTGGTTTAATATAAAATATAGAATATTTTAATAATAAGTATTTGTATTTGTGTATCTTTCTATTCTTCTTTAAGGTTTAAGCTACACTTTGAACTATTTATGCAAATAATTCTACTAATTCCATTAGCGTTGTATTAAAAAGTCTATGTGTGCAGAACTGGGGCGGCGGCGTGGTGGTTAAGCACCGTCGCCTTACAAGAAGAAGGTCTAGGGTTCGATTCCCGTGGAATCTTTCTGTGCGGAGTTTGCATGTTCTCCCAGCGCTTTCTACAAAAACATGAACATTAGGTTAATTTATGATTCTAAATTGCCCATAGGACACATTCACGTGTGTGACTTGTTGTTCTTATATGTGTGGCCCTGCGATGGACTGGCGACCTATTCAGTGTGTACACTTTCTCCTTGCCCTATGTGCACCCTGATAGGCTCCAGCAAAACTCCCGTGACCCTGAATTAAGGAATAAGCAGTTGCGAAGATGGACGAATGAATGAATGCCCAGAACTAGGTTTAAGGTTAGTATATATATCCAATTACAGTTCACCCACATTTACTTTATGCATAGCTTTCGGAAGCAGAGAGAACCAGCTTGAACAAAGGACCACCTAGAGTACAAGGTCATCTGGCTACCAACAATGAAGTTTTTCACAAAAATTGACTGACACTGATCTCATCGCCTTTTAATTAACCAGCACCCAATTTGGACTGTGACTGAACATATAACACGACCGGTGATGTATAGTGAGAATCTTGGTAGATTTTGCCGCCATGTAGGATGTGATCCTGTATTAACATTTTAATTAACTAATCATAACCATCTGATGTCATCACAGTGTGCCGACCAAACCTGCAACCAATCCATTTTTGAATCATTCTTTCCTTTTAACCAGAAATGTAATAGTAAACAAAACATAAAGACACCATAGTGGTCTTAGTAGTTAGCACTGTTGCTTGACAGCAAGAACGGCTGGATTCCTTTGGAGGCCTTTCTGTGTGGAATTTGCATTTTACCTTTACATTTACAGCATTTGGCAGACATCCTTATCAAGGGCGACTTAGCAATTTGGGGTTAAGGACCTAACTTAGGGATCCATGGTGGTTGCTTAGTGGTTCTGGGAATCAATTTGGTCTATCTGGTATCAGTCTAATGCAAAAACGTCAAGTTTATTATTAATTCTAAATTTCGGAGAGATGGGATATGCTCCAGCAAATAAAGGAAGTGGGTATAGAAGATGATTGATGAAATTAATTAACAAATTATTCATTTATTCATTCAACTTCTTACCCACTTATTCCCTAATTCGGAGTCACATGGGTTTGCCTGAGCCTATCCCAGTACATACACATAGAGGCAGAGCTACACCCTAGCCAGTCCTTCGCAGGGTACACATGGACGAACAACCACACACACACACACACACACACAATAGTGCTAACCACTATTGCAGCTGCCAATTATTATTACCAATATTATTATAATTATTTTTTTTTTTATCATCATCATTATTATTATTATTATTATTATTATTATTATTATTATTATTATTGTTGTTGTTGTTGTTGTTGTTGTTGTTGTTGTATATTAGGTTGCCAGTATGTTTGTGTGGTTGTTTGTCTATTTGTGGCCCTGTGATGGGCTGGTGACATGTCCAAGGTGTACACCTGCCTAATGGATCATTTGACATTTTAACATTTTACTGAATATGTTTTTTTTAATATTACGAATCTCCTCAAACAGGCACGCCACTGCTTACTATTGCTAACACTATGACCCTATACATTAGGTCAGGGGTCGGTAACCTTTTTAACTCAGAGAGCCATATATTTGGAAATGTATTTCAGTGAGAGCCATATAATATATTTTTAGACTGTTTGAAAAGGGCGTTTACCTGTTTACCCAGCAACAGCCAACGTAGGCTATTATCATCCCATTAAAATAATGGACACGGAAAGGAATAACGGAGATCGGATCTATGTTGCAGGTAACACGTATTTATTGAACACAAAATGAAAACAAAACACGGGGAAACTTAAACCAACTCAAAACACGGGGTTACTCAGTAGCAAAGGGACAAAACACAGGGTTACTCAGGAGCGAATGGACAAAACACGGGGTTACTCAGGAGCAAAGGGACAAAACACGGGGTTACTCAGGAGCAAAGGGACAAAACACAGGGTTGCTCAGGAGCGAAGGGACAAAACACGGAGCTACTCAGGAGCAAAGGGACAAAACACGGGGTTACTCAGGAGCGAAGGGACAAAACATGGGGTTACTCAGGAGTGAAGGGACAAAACATGGGGTTACTCAGGAGTGAAGGTACAAAACACAGGGTTATTCAGGAGCAAAGGGACAAAACACGGAGTTACTCAGGAGCAAAGGGACAGAACATGGGGTTACTCAGGAGCAAAGGGACAAAACACAAGGTTACTCAGGAGCGAAGGGACAAAACACGGGGTTACTCAGGAGCGAAGGAACAAAACACAGGGTTACTCAGGAGCAAGGGGACAAAACACGGCGCTACTCAGGAGCGAAGGGACAAAACACGGGGTTACTCAGGAGCGAAGGGACAAAACACGGGGTTACACAGGAGCAAAGGGACAAAACACGGGGTTACTCAGGCACAAAGGGACAAAACACGGGGGTTACTCATGCGCAAAGGTTCAAACAGCAAGCAAGAACAAACATTATCAATAGCACTTTAATTATCCTTAATGATTCGCACACCGGCGCGTCGCCTTAAATAATGCGTCATCGCTATGGCAATGAAATCCAGGACGACGACGCTAAATCAGGGATAGGGGCTATGTCTAATTCCTCACAGGACAATTGCTCCTGCACCCAACTGCAACCCTGAACAGGTCATGAGCAGTGAAACAAGTGATAATATATTATGTTTTATCAGAAAAGCTGAAATCTGCGAGCCAGATGCAATTATCAAAAGAGCCACACCATGCGAGCCATAGGTTCTCGACCCCTGCCCTAGAAGAAAGTCAGGAGGTGTTTTTTGAGGGGTGGGTAGGTTTATGATAATCCCCTTCAACATCAGAAGCCACCACTGCCCTATGATTGGAGGACTGGTCTCACTTCTGGGTGATCGTGTGCTCAACCAAGGACATCTCCTACACATTACAACAAGCCACCTGGACAAATTATTATTTGTGAACTACAGTTCAGCGTTAACTCCATAATTCCATTCATGCTTACCTCTCAGTTGCAGTTCTGATGAAAGATCACAAGCTGTAAGTCTGCACATACACACACACACACACACACCACATCTTCCATAACCCTCAGCACTGGAGCTCTGCAGTAGTGTCTTCTCAGTCCTCTGCTGTACTCACTATACACATGTAGCCAGTTCTCACAATATAAGAGAACCGTATGTCTAAACTAAAAGAGAAAACTATATTGGTGGTTTACAACCAAGGAATTATCGCCAAGCAGAAATCCAGAGTCTGGAACTGGGAGCTCTTTATTGTTATGTAACAATTAAAACATATGCCTCCCTCATAGGCTGGGGAACAGTCAAATTGCTCTGGTAATCTCTGGATGGATAGAGGTCCCGGGTTCGATTCCCGGGTCTGGGGTCTTTCTGTGTGGAGTTTGCATGTTCTCCCTTCGCTTGCGTGGGTTTTCCCCGGGTAATCCGGTTTCCTCCCACTGTCCAAAAACATGTACATTAGGTGGATTGGTGAGTCTAAATTGGCCATAAATACCCAGCC
>JAOTRA010000032.1:10394153-10409153 GCA_026260255.1 Pseudolaguvia tuberculata
GGGTGTTCCGGTTTCCTCCCACAGTCCAAAAACATGCAGATTAGGTGAATTGGTGATTCTAAATTGTCCATAGGAGTTTTCTTCTTCTTTTTCTCTAGTGAATATGTGTGTGAATGGTTGTTTGTCTGTGTGTTGCCCTGTGGTGGGCTGGCGACCCGCCCTTTCGCCCTATGTGTGCTGGGATGGGCTCAGCAGACCCCGGATTCGGGAATAAGCGGGTAAGAAGATGAATGAATGAATAGTCTCGTAACAAAGGAGAAAACCCGTAGACCTTTAAAGGAAAAAAAACCCATAGCACTTTAAAGGAGGAAACCCGTAGTCCTTTAAAGAAGAAAACCCGTAGTCCTTAAAGAAGAAAACGCGTAGCCCTTTAAAGAATAAAACCCCTAGTCCTTTAAAGAAGAAAACCCGTAGTCTTTAAATAAGAAAACGCGTAGCCCTTTAAAGAAGAAAACCCATAGTCCTTTAAAGAAGAAAACCCGTAGTCTTTAAAGAAGAAAACCCATAGTCCTTTAAAGAAGAAAACCCGTAGCCCACTAAAGAAGAAACCCGAAGTACTTAAGGAAGAAAACGCGTAGCCCTTTAAAGAAGAAACCCCGTAGTCCTTAAAGAAGAAAACGCGTAGCCCTTTAAAGCAGCCTATCGCTGAACACCTCTTCCGTGGTACGTCATACTATAATGTTGGAGCGGGTTGAGTAACTGCACTAATCTATAACTCGTATGGTAATGGTGAGTTTTGGAGCACAATGAAATCTGGTGGTTTATAGATCTGGGCAAAGCTGATCCGCGCACCGGTGTGCATTTCCGAGGTCGAACCCGTGATTGTGTAGCTGAATCGATTGTCGCTGTTTCTACACCGCAAACAAAGAAGCTTGACGGTGGAAGCGGTTCACTTATAGTTTGTTAGGCGGTAGAGGCGCCTGATTTCCCCCCTTGACCTGTCCTTTGGGGTGCAATATGGACTACACGGTAATTCAGCTTTAATTCCACTCAAACTTTTTAGTTGAACTGTGAATTTAGTAACCTAGTAACAAGTTTGTTGTTTATCGGTGGTACTTTTCTCCTCTCAGGGTTATGTGATATTCCGGGTTGTTGCAGTTATAAGTCATTTTCTGTAATTAGAAATAAGTAATAATCGACGGCACTATTGAATAAACAATTCATCCTGAGATTGTTGTTGTTGTTGTTGTTGTTGTTGTTGTTGTTGTTGTTGTTGTTGTTGTTGTTGTTGTTTATAATAAACCACCTTTTACTACATTTCAACCTATTAATTAATTAACATTTCCCTGGATGTCAAGTTAAAAGTACTTTCGGTGACAAAAGGTTGTATTTCCTGGTCTATGTGGCGTTATAACGTGTGTACATTATGTGTGCAATTGTTATGGGCGCATGTAGAGGAGCTTTCAATAGTAATAAAATAATCTTTATCTATTTCCACGTTTCCAGGTGAAAGATCCACACAAGATAAAGTATATTTAAAGAAGATTAGATTAGATTAACGTTATTAATCCCACAGTGGGAACATTTCTTTGAAACAGCAGTGAGATCAGCAAAAAGACATCTACTCAGAATAACACAAACGGTATTAACAGTATTAACAGTTTCCAAACATATTATTATTAATTAATTATTATCTCTAGTATATTAAGGGTCCTTTTATATGATGTGTGTGTGTGTGTGTGTGTGTGTGTGTGTGTGTGTGTGTGTGTGTGTGTGTGTGTGTGTGTGTATGATGGTGAAACAAATAGATTAAGTTCAGACTGATAAGACAGTTACGGTCAATAAGATTCTGTTTGTGTGTGTTCCTGTTTTTATTCATTTTTTTTACTTGTAGCTAATTCTACAAATTTTGTGAGAGGAGATTGTCCACTGAAACGGTTCATTGTGTGCCTGTCCATTAGGAAACTCCCTGTGTGTGTCCCAAACATACAGGAAGGGCCATTATTACACATACACAATGAAGTCAGTGGGCACATCTACTTTTACTGCCCGTTTCCCCGGCTCAGTCAGTCCCTTGTGATTTGTTGGGTACTGCAGGGATTTTTGTTTATTCATTCTTACAGATATACTATACGTGTAGCAGATCTCTGGGATGGAAATCTTCTAATCTTTCTTTATTCACACTCAATCTTGATAAGCTTTCCACTCAGGCCTGTAGACACGCAACGGGTTTTGCATCCAGAAGAGAAAATTTAGATTTTTCTAGTCTTGGCAGTTCAGGTGGAAGTATATTTATTCGCTACTCTGTTAACAGAAATCTATTTATCTAATAAATGAGCATCTCATTGTATTTAACGGTGTTACCGGTTTATACCAGCCGTGATACCAGTTTCTAATAACTGTGTTACCAGTTTGTACTGTTACTAGTTTGTACCAACCGTGTTACCAGTTTCTAATAACTGTGTTACCAGTTTATACCAGCTGTGTTACCAGTTTGTGCTAATTTTACAAAGGGATATAAGTTGTCATTATCTGCCTTACCCAGCTCAAGTTTGGCTAAAGCTAATATGACAACCTGTATACTTTCTTGGAAAACAAACTCAACAGTTTACCTTTTGCTCTCTGAAGATAACTTAATATCAACCTGTTTATTACTAACCTTAGACTCTAAGCTGATATCTTCTTTGAAGACAAGAAGACGTGGCAAATAAATCCACATTTATTAGGATAGATCATTCATACGCACGTGATTGTTTGAGCAAGTAAAAACCTATTTAAGAAAGCACTTCAGATTCGGTCACACCAAACCCAAAAAAACAGCTCTGTGACACACCATATTAAAAGTCAGTATAAAAATGTTTAACCTGGTAATCTGTTCATGTGTTGACAATCCATTCTTTACTAATAAGAAGTTTGGCATTGTAAGACATTAATATCAAACCTACACATGTTCTTCATGTCATGGACACAGTGACACTTTATCCCAGCCAAGGGTTTTAGTTGATTTATGTTACCTGTTAAACTGCTTTCTAGTCTTGGCTCACCATGTCATTCTTGTCAGAGCTTGGAGTATAAACCTTTGTGTGACTGGGTGTGAAATTGGACAAGAACAACCTACATTTACAATTGTAATAATAAAAATATTGTGATTTCCACTGTCACTGTAAGTGCAGGAAAAGAACCTGTGAACTTCTGGATACAAGCGTTGTATCCATAGTTATTTTCGTTTCCACTTGAAACACTTTTGGTGATATCTGGTAATTCTGCCTAGTTATTTATATCGCCATGTATCCAGCTCTACAAATAACTTTAAAGTACTGAAGACTACTGAAAAAGAAGTTGTAAGAATTGTACAACTTATATAATTAAACACTTCTTAATTTAATAAATGAATTTAATCAAAAATATTTTTCACCCTGACACCCTGAGCCAGTGATTGTAAAAATGGTGTTATCTAAGATATTATCTGGGGAACGAACTTCAGCCCAACCCGCTAGCATTATCGAGCATATGGTGTATAAAACTGGTGTGCAGTCTTTATGGAAGATGTATGTATCTACCTTTTGGTAGTTAGTAAATGTTTGTCTTTAGCAAAAGTTAAAACTCTGAAAATGAGTTCTAGTTCTTGCATAATGTTTCTGCGGCTATTTTTGTAAATGTTTTTGTTAGATATTGCACGATCAGCTCAGTCGGTCATAGGTCCTTGATAATTGATAAGAAACTGTAAAAGTGTCTAACACAAATAATATGCTCTCCATGACTACCTTTGTTTTGAAAACACACATTTTAAAGGTTTTCATAAAAAAATGTTTTCCTTTTTATGGAAACTCATGGGACATGCACACTCAACATGTCCCATGAATATTTATATAATAAAAGATGTCTGTGATACAGATTCCAAACCCCTCAACTAAGAATTTCAGGGACATTGTAGACCTATGCAAGACTGAAATGGGATGCAAGATGTTTAAAATTATAAAATGTTTTGATATAATCATGGCAACAGAACCTGTTTCTTGACCTCCTTTTCTCCTATATTGCAACAGAACCTGTTTCTTGGCTCTCTCAGTTACCTCCTACTAACAGAGAGATCTATTTTTCTTTCCTAGTTTAACATTTGTTGTATAGAAATATGGATGAAAACCGATCAATTGTTTCAAAGCACGTTTCAGTTACTTTCATTCATGTTGGATAACAGCTTTACCCAGGTCAGAGTCAGGCTGAAACCATATCCAGACCTTATAACCAGAGCTCTGGGCATAGGGTGGGTTTACGCTCCAAATATCAAACCAGTCTTTCAAGAGTTACCAGAGAAAAATGTTTTCACACCTAGAGGCGATGTAATGAAACCCACCTAACTTCATGTTTTTTATGGTGGGAGTGAAGTGAAAAGTCAAGAGTGAAATCTAAACCAACACAAGGAGAAGGGTCATATTCTTCTCAAACACTGTCCTGCTCAGGCTCAAACGTGGGGTTCTGAAGCATGGGACAATCTTGAACTGATTACTCTTCTTTATTTTCTCAGAGCGCTTTGGAGGTGTATAAGGAGATGCTCCTGCTGTATGGGGAAGAGTTGAAACATTACATTAACTCTGCGTGTAGTGGTAGAGAGCCATGGCAGATCATTGCATCGACATTGATATCTACCCTTGCAGCAGTGTGGCTCAAAGGTTTCCTGTTTCAAAGGGAGAGTAAGTCAATAATTTATTTCGAATATTTGATTGAGGAATGACCACAATCTTCTTTTTTTGTAAAACTAAAACATAAGTGTAGCTTTTTTTTTTAAAAATTAATTAATAGTCTAAAAGTTCATTAGATCAGAGTCTCCTGCCAGCACTAACTGATTAATATTTACATAATTATGTGTAATTTTTCTGCTCTCCATGTACATTTATTTTCAACCTTTTCACTATGGTATAATTGTCAGGGAAGTTTTAATAACATATTATTTTTATATTTGTAAATGAAAAGCTATTGTAAACAGTTGAATTTGCAGTATTACAGTACAATAATATTACCGGTATATTTATTTATTTATATAAACTATATAAAATGGTTTTTAAGTTGTGGGGTTTCATTTCATTTGTCTTTAACAATAAGTCACATGTTCTGCTGTTTGTCTGCAGGTCTACTGTCTAGAACCAGGAAGCAGTGCTTTCGACTAATCAGAAAAATCCCGTTTGTAGGCGCATCAGTAAGTGCTTTGTGGATCGTTTTTTCAAAGCGGCTTCCCTAAAAAGGTTTCAAGATTGTCCTTTTTGTTGCAGTGACACATCCTGACTCAAAATCATCTGACTGTAGCTTAAGTGAAACTTTTTGACACAGTTTATATGATGATACTGTAATATCAAGATGGGTTGTTAGCTGCTTATGAATCTACTTACATTTACAGCATTTGGCAGACGCCCTTATCCAAAGAGACTTAGGGGCCCTTGCTCAGGGGCCCACAGTGGTTGCTTGGTGGCACTGAAAATCGAACCCTGGTTTTTCACGTATTAGTCCAATACATTAAACACTAAGCTACCACTTCCGACTTAACAATATTATCACTCTAATCTTCTCAAAAATTGTATTTTTTATATAAAAGTGTCATTTTGTTCAGGTTTACTTCAGCATATTTTTCTTATATGTTTAATTAGGTGGATACATGACTATGGTACTCTTATGTGCTTGTTTACCATCCTGTTTGCCTTATTTAGCAACAAAGCATTAGTGAGGGCCACATTATTGTTCCGTAGAAGTGATGTGCATAAAGTGTCCAATTCCTGCTTTAATTCCCACTGCTGGGCCCCTAGTCAAGGCCCTTAACCCTGTATAATTAAGATGAAAAAAAATCACTTTGGGTAAGGTCATCTGCCAAATGTTATAAAAGTGAGAAAGTCTGTTACACAATTATTGTTTTATTAGTTGTTTAGTTTATCCAAGAAATATAGGTTTTTTAATTTTATCTCACAATGTAGTACTACATCCTACAGAGTCACTGAAGGGCCCACAGTGTTTGTTTGGCAGAGCTGAGAATTGAACCATAGTCTTTCTGGTATCTGTCCATTGCCTTAACCACTTATCTACCAATTCCCACTACTACAGTTTTGGAAAGACCACATGTTCAAAACCATAATAATTAACACCAAACTTAATATTTAACTATTCTTTTAAGGTACTCTTCATTGATTTAGCATTGTGGATTTACTTAGTGTTCATTTCTTTTATTTCTGTCCCTTTGAAGATTCAGAACCAGCTAAACAAGGCACTGGATGACATGTCAATGAGTCTGTGCACGCTGAAGGAGGGAATGAGCTACACAATGTGCCTGCCAGCTCAGGGCTTCACACACAAGCAAGTCCTAGACAGCATCAGACAATATCAGTCACTCAGTAAGTCATTTTGTGTGTTATGTATTTAAAAATTCTTATTGAACACCAAATGTGGCCAGTTTAATAGCGTTGTGAACAAAGACAACCTGTGATTAATTAAATTAACCAACAAGCTTGTGCAATCTTATTTTCTACATAAACGCAGATTGCACAGATTGTTGATTGAAGCAAACTCTGCCAATGCATGGTTATCATTGAAGGCTCTCCATCATCCGATATGGCATGGAGCACATTTTGTTCTGTTATTGTACTAAGATTTAATCTGTATGATCTCATACCTGACAAGTTGGAAAAATTCTGGCCTACATCCAGTTGTTTTTATTTTTTGTGCATGAGATTTAGCAGGAGAGTGTGTGTGGCTTTGGGCATTGTGTTTTTAATAATACTTTGGGCATTGTGTTACAAAATAAACATTGATTTTTATTTTAAATCATTTTTGATTGCATATTTTGACAGAAACCTTCCTATTCACTTAACGCGCATATGACTGACCTTTTTCTTCTCGTTCAGATGAAGTGCAGTGGTCTAAAGGCAAAGTTTCAGGAGCAGTCTACTGGGGAGATGAAAAGCTCACAGATCTGTTAGTGAAGGTGCTGTCTTATAATTTCATTTCTTTTTAAGCATAAGCTGCTCTAGAACTGAATCCAGACAGGATTTGACACATTTTCGATAAATGTCTGTTCTCTGTTGCCAGGTCTATGGTGAGTTTGCCTGGAGTAATCCTCTCCACCCAGATATCTTTCCTGGAGTCAGAAAAATGGAGGCAGAGGTGGTGCGGATAACGTGTACTCTCTTCAACGGTGGGCCTGAGTCATGTGGCACCGTAAGCTTATTTTCATGACTCATTGTTACTGAATTCCTGACAACCTATTAGTGATTTATTTGACATTTTCAGGGGCTCAAGTAGAAAAAAAAGTCACCTTGCATTGTCAAAATAGCACAACTAACGATTTAATAACCCATTTATCTGAATTTTCTCACACTAACTCAATAGTTTCGTGTTGTTTAATTTTTCAACAGATGCCTACAAAATAATCTGTTCCCATCGTAACCTGGTAGCTCATGGAGGTTAGCCAGACAAAATAACTATGTTTGACTTTTAGTTTTTTTGCATAATTAGCTGTAAATATTCGCTCTAATTAGCTTTTTTAACTGAAAATGGAGGGAGTGCTTTAACAATATTTTTTGTTTAACCAGGAAAGCTATACACAAACAGAACACACATGCACACATGCTCTTTAAAGTGTATTTTTTCTTTATGTAGCCCCAACTTCTATGTAGTCAGTTGGATCAGAAAAATGTTGGCCTATTTACAGAGGGATATTGATTTGGCAATGGACAGATATGGACCTGAAAACACTAACAAACAGCACAAGATAACTAAATATAGGAGCTATATGATAAAGTGTGCTGTTATAATTATGGCACTTAGTTTGCAATGTTTTACAAAGATACACTATTACCAAAGTTTTCTTGTTACCTGGCCAGCACATCCATATGTGGTTCCTCTCCAAACTGTTGACACAAATATGAAAGCACACAACTGTCTCGATGCTGTGTAGAAGTTTTATTTGTTTATATGTTGTAGCATTACATTATTCCTTACATTATGATTCTAAGAACAAAACAGTGAAAACGTCCTGAGTGTTCGGCACAAAGTCCTGATCTTACCCCAGACCTCTTTACCTAACATTATTGTATGATTTCACTAATGCTATTGGACCTGAAGAGATTTCTTATACGCAAGCTTCACATTGGAGTAAAAAGTCTTAATAAAAGAGTGGAGCTCAATCAAACAGCAAAATGGGAATAAATATGGAATAAGATGTTTGAAATCGAATGTGTGTTAATGCTCAGTGCTATTAACTTGTGTAGCTCAAACATGGCCATTTTGATCAATAATCCATACATGTACATATATGTAATTGCACATCAAACATCAAAATTATTTTTAATTATTATTTATTATTTATCATTTTGCCTTGCATGGTTTGTGTATTCATCTAGGTCACCTCTGGTGGAACTGAGAGTATTTTAATGGCCTGTAAAGCCTACAGAGACCTGGCCTACGAACGAGGGATCAAATATCCAGAGATGTATGTGGATCTGATATTTTCCCAACGGTGTGATTAAGTTGAATCTTATATTGCACATTTCATGTCTTGCTAATTTTTCTTGTTAAAGAATCGCACCAGTAAGTGCCCATGCAGCGTTTGACAAGGCAGCACACTACTTTGAAATGAAACTGATTCATATACCTTTGGATAAGAAGACCATGAAAGTTGATGTAAAGGTACATTTAGAATTATAACTATGATCATCATAAAGACTTTAAGGTATTTATGATTAATGATTATTAGATAAGTTTTGCTTTATTTTTATACAGGCTATGAAGAGAGCCATATCCAAGAACACAGCCATGTTGGTGTGTTCTGCTCCTCAGTTCCCTCATGGGATTGTTGACCCGATTGTGGAAGTAGGGAAGGTAAAAAAAAATTTTTTTTGGACATTTATCTTGTGCAATTATACAAGCTAAATGTCATCATGTAATAAATATGAGGTGCCACAAATGTATGTTAATAAATTGATCACACGCTAGTTGGCAGAAAAGTACAACATACCCTTCCATGTGGACGCCTGCTTGGGTGGATTCCTTATAGTGTTCATGGAAAAGGCCGGGTTCAAACTGGAGCCATTTGACTTCCGAGTTAAGGGTGTCACAAGCATTTCAGCAGACACACATAAGGTTAGAACCTAAAATCACACTTTGGCACTGTTGGACCAATTTCATGTTGACTAAGATGTTGTATTACAGTATGGATATGCACCCAAAGGCTCTTCAGTGGTGATCTACAGGGAAAGGAAATATCGTCACTATCAGTACTTTGTAGCCCCTGATTGGCAAGGAGGAATTTACGCATCTCCCTCTATATCTGGTTCTCGGCCTGGTGGGATTATCGCCGCCTGCTGGGCCACCATGATGTATATGGGAGAGAATGGTTACGTGGAGGCCACCAAAAAAGTTGTTCAGACAGCCCGCAAGATTGCAACAGGGTAAGAATGGCAAGAGTAAGGACATGTGACTCAGGAGTCATCCCTATGTGGTTGTATTATTGAAATATATTATTAATTTTACTAATTTTCTGCTGGTTTTTTCTTAGGGTCCGTGAAGTGGAGGGACTTTATGTGTTTGGAAACCCAGAAGTGTCAGTGGTGGCTTTAGGATCTGACATATTTGATATATTCCGTTTATCTAATGCGCTTACAGCAAAGGGTTGGAATCTCAATACTCTTCAGTTTCCATCTAGGTAAAAAAAAACATGTAGATAACCTCTCAAAATATTGCTTTTCGTCAGTGTTGCAATTTTGTGTATATCTTATCTCTGTTTGTGTTCTCAGCATCCATATTTGTGTAACTATGCTGCACACACAGCCTGGGGTTGCAGAAGAATTTATCAAAGTTGTAAAGGAGGAAGTAGCAAAAATCATGAAAAATCCAAATGAGAAAACTACAGGAATGGTAAAGTTTTACTTTATATTCACTCTATATTAAGAAGTGTTTTACAAAATAGGTTCTTTTTGGCCCTCAAACATTAGAGCAGTAAACATCTAAAATACAAACAGATGCTAGTTATAAGGGCTCCAAACTTCATTCATAGTTTATACAAGTTTGTTTAACAAATGCAGTATTGAGCTTAACAATATAATAAGGGTTAATAAAGTGTGGGAAGTAAAAGAAATGACAGACTGAACTCAACATTTTTGTTTTTTATGTATTGGATAACCTTAATCGGACAGATTATTCTGCATCTCAGAGCTTTGGGGTTTGTTTCTGACTGGCTCAAATTTAAATTGGGGGACCATTTCTTTGGAACAAGCTTCCAGTATTATTGCTATATAAATGTCAGCTGTGAAGACACATTTTGACATGTTTCTGATAAAACAGGCTAGGTTAGAAACATTACAGCCCAAAAGTTGACCTGATACTTCACCCACAAGTGAGTGTAATAAGGTCGAATATACCCATATGGGGTTCAGTGGAGTTGAGATCAGAGCTCTGTTTAGGCCACTTAAGTTTATCAACTTCAAACCATGTCTTCATAAATTTAGCTTTGTGCAGAGTGACACTCTCGCAGGTTTTTGTTTCTGTGAGGGGAATTTTGTATTCCTAAAGTTATTTCATACACTTCATACACTTTTATACACCATCATGTACAAACTACAACTGAGGATGAAGGCATTTCCAGAAGTGTGGCATTTATTACAGTAAAACGAAGCCTAAATCTGAATTAGGATGTTTAAGTGGGATTTTAAGGTGTCCCAATGCTTTTGTTTATATAGTGATGTGTGACAATATTGTTGGGAAAGACCCACATGGTTGTGTGATGGTCTGGCCACCTAGTGAGAGTGACAACAGGAGCCAGTGTTGCATTACACTAAGTGTTGGAAGCTTAAAAATGGTTTTGCACAAAGAAACAAGTCACACAGTCAGAGATTTGGTATGGTTGAACAAGAATAAATCGCTTTGTGATGCAAAAATACTTTCCATATGTATCTATACTTTTCTATTTTTGGTTGATAACAAAACATAATCTGTATTTAGGGCGCAATCTATGGCATGGCCCAGACGATTCCTGACCGGTCAATGGTGTCTGAGGTATCATGCGGCTTCCTAGACTGCCTCTACAGCACTGAAGTGAAAACAGTGCAAAAAATCCACTATACCAGCAAGAAGAACCACATGAATGGGAATTCAACGCACTGACATTAGTTATGGCTGGTGTCTGTGCCTGCAGCCGACCATGGGCTGCTTATCACATTTACATACTCATTTTTTGTCTATCATTTCAACCACACATTTTCTTAGTTCCAGTAAACACAAGCCATATGACACCATATTTAGTTTGGGTATTTACTAATACACTTGTAATTTACATAGATTAGTCTGTCCATCAGTTCTGTGGTATCAGTGTCCATGCAGAAGGTTCAGGCATTGGTAGTTTTTCCAAACAGGTGGGTTTATATCTTTTAGCTTCTGTTGTGTGGGTCTGTTGACACTATTTACAAATTCCTCCATCCATATAGTTGAAGAAAAATGCTCCAGCCAATCTCTCAGGTAATCAGTGAATTAATATGTTGTGATGTAATTAACGTTAAACGGTTCAGTAATTATGTTTAAATGTTTTATTTTAATAGCAGATTAAATGACTCTTTAAAATTTCTCTATTCACTTTGTAGAGTATGGTTGTCACAGTTAGCGACCTTATTAAAGCAAATGGTTTAAAACGTTTTAAGAAGATATCAGTAATTTGTGCTGATAATTATTACAATCAGACAACTGCGGCCTTGTTGATGTTGGCAAGTCACACGAAAAATTTTATATTCGATTTTTTAACTATAAATATTTCTAGCATTATTTCTAGCATTATCATCTATTGAAACTTGAAATACAACTCAGGTGCACCTTAATAACAGAGATGTTTTTATTTTACTTGTTAAATTTCCATTACAAAATAATAAACAAATTAGATGACAATTTTAATTCTACTAAATTTTATTCTTCAAAATCTTGAACATCATTTCCTGGAAATTCTGAGATGGATCTTACTGTGTATCGCGTCTACCTCGGAATTCATTTGAAACTGTTTTACATTACACGTTTTTAACTTTTCAACCTTATTATCATTAATGTCTTCATTCCAAATTTGTTGTTGAATAAACTGGCCACTTGAAATGAGAACTAGTTTAGAACTACTTGGGTGAGGGTTTCCTTTTTGGTGGGAGAAATGTTGTATATTTTAAATGGATTTTTATCCCAGTAGAATACATTTGTTTGAAAAGCAATTATGTTGTCTAAATCTTTGAATGTGGAAAGGGAAATGAGTTTTTGAATCACGGAGATGATGATGATGATGATGATGACGACGACACGGTACCACTGAAACATGACCACACACCTCATCAGCTGTTTTTAATTCTGTATGTATTCATAATGTTTGTGACCACTGTGTGTGTTTTTACATTATGCATCACTAATGTAGGGTCTCATATTTCAACCGTGTAATTATTTTTAAATACTTTTTGTGTATAAATGTTAGAACAGGGCTACAACGGTTTGTAACATAAAATAACATTTTTGTTTTTACTGTTGTTATATCGTCATATACAATTGTCCTTTAACTAAAACAAAGCATATGAGTTTATAACTACCTTAAAAGTATGGCACCTTAGTTTTTGAAAGATGAATTATCCACTGACTTTCAGGGACCGGATTATCTGTAGTTAGGGTGTGTGTGTATGTCTGTGCTTGATGACACTTTACTCCTCTTTAGTCCATCGCTAGTCCAAGCCATTGGCAGGCTGTAGTGTTTAGATCAGCCTCAGGGAGAAGGCCTTTTTCACACAGTAATAGATCCACTTACCATTGTACCTTTCAACATAAACAATAAAGTTTTATTTGGAAAATTAATCTTCTGGTTGTTCCATAATTTTCTGACTGCATTTAATTAAGATGTTTATGATTAAGCATGGAAACTAAAGGGGAGTGGTGGCTCCGTAGTGAAGGTGTTGGACTCATATCGGGTTTGAGCCCCAGAGTTAGGCCCTCACCTCCTAATTGCTCAATTGTAAATTGCTCTAGATAAAGACATCTGCCAAATGATGTAAATGAAAAAAAAAGGAATAATTTATCTTATGCATCATGATTACTAATGTTAATATTGTTATAAACAGCAATACTAATAATAATGTCTACAATATGACAATATATTATTTCAGTGATATAAAAAAAGACTCAATTATACAAATGTAAAAAGAACTTTATTTTTGAAACCGATTGCAGGTTCAACCGTTAAAGTGAGCGATACACTTTACAATGTCTAGTTTTTAGGACAGTAATATAATTGGCATTTTGTATAAACAAAAAAAAAGCACAGTACTTTTTAAGAGGCAAGGTTAAGGGATAGAGATCTCCAATATAGCTATTTATCTCTATAGGATTATTGATTCACAAGGAATTCAGACTTTGGGTTTGGCTTAGTTTGTATTTAGAATCCACAACCACAAAATTTCCAAAACTCTAAAAAGCAAACTAATATAAGTATCTATCTGTTTCAGCCAAAAAAAGATCATCACAACACTGAGATTTGATCAATGAAAGTAGCAAGAGTTATATCACGAGTTGACAGTCCTCCACAATCATGCGTGCTGAGAGTGATGTGAACCTGACAAATAGAAAATTAGGAAAGATGATGTTACTAACAGGGACAACAGGATTATATGTATTATAGTTGTGCATAAAACACAATATCATGCTTAGATAATAGTACTTAGAATATACTTATATACTTTATTATAGACATTGAACCACTCAGGATGATGGTCCATTTTCTCAGCCTGTAAAGCGACTCTAGTCATAAACCCAAAAGCCTAAGAGGAAAAAAAAATCTTATTCATCAATTATGCTATTTGTGTTGATAAATGTTTAAACTTCATTCATCTATCTGTTGTCTATACTTGATTATTCCTAATCATGGCTATGGAGACCTATTAAGAGTCTAAGACAAAGGCAGTGGTAGATACTAGACAGTTACATCAAAGAGCCACATATACAGTAGACAACCAACCACACCCACTCACACTATCACTCCTCTGGGCAATTTAGTATCACCAGTCAAACGAATATGCATGTTTTAAGACTGAGAGGAAACCAGAGTACCTGTAGTAAACACAGGAAGAACAAATACAAACACATAACAGCTACATTTTTGTTAGTTTTCTCTAGATGCTTACCTGGTTAAAGTCTTTGAAAACAAACTCTTTATAAAGGGCATCCCTGCCCACCACTTCGGCCCATTGTGCAGTGCGGAGCATGGGTAGGAGCTGCTCTCTTTCCTCCAAAGTCAGAGCTTGGATTTTACCAGCCTGTGTCATCAGATAAGAGACATTACTGCTGTGCTTTGGTTATGTCTTTATTCCTCTTTATGTTAAACATGGACATACAGGAGTGTATACACAAGAAGCCCATTAACTCATGCAATCTATTCTAAATAAGACCTGTATCAGTTTATTCATTCATTCATCTTACCCGCTTATTCACTAATTCGGGGAATTTCCTGTGAGTACCCAAGAGGAAATCCACGCAAATGCGGGGAGAACATGCAAACTCAGAAAGATCCCTGGCCCTGGGATCGAATCCAGGACCTTCTTGTTGTGAGGCAACCATGCTAACCACTACGCCACCATGCCGCCCACCCGTATCAGTTATTATAAATATAATGTTCATTCATTCATAAATGCCCGATTCTGGAATGGGTTCAAAACAGCACTGAAAGGATGAGAGGACATAGTGGAATATTAAAATGACCAACAGAATAAAAACCATAATTATTTCACTTGAAGTTACACACAGTGCAGTGTCATTCTTTGCATGACCTTTATTATTCTGAAATATATAAAAATAAAAAATATGAAATTTATATGGCTAAACATTTTTGCATTACTGAAACAGCTATCCAAGAGTAACAAGCCCCAAGCAGTGGGGCGTTACTTAAAGAAGCCCTGTGATTGGTTGCAGAACATCTGGATGCAATGATGACTTGCATTTCCAGGTTTAGGAGATTTCATCATGTTTGACTGGAGGTCCTTCGAGTTATTTAACCATTTTCTTTTAAATAACAGAAGACCT
>JAOTRA010000032.1:10439620-10451436 GCA_026260255.1 Pseudolaguvia tuberculata
TCCACTACTCTTTCCCATAACTTCATGGTGTGACTCATCAACTTGATTCCCCTGTAGTTACTGCACGCTTGCACATCCCTTATTCTTAAAAATTGGTACCAGAACACCCCTTCTCCATTCCTCAGGCTTCCTCTCACCTTCCAAAATCCTGTTTTTAGTCAGAATTTTATCTGACACATTAATCATCACTCCGGTTTCCTTCCACAGTCCAACAACATGTACATTAGGTTGATTGGTGAGTCTAAATTGCCCATAGGAGTGAATGTGAGTGGTTGTTCATTTATGTGTTGCCTTGTGATGGATTAGCGATCTGTTCAGGGGGTACCCCTGCCTCTTGCCCTAGGTGCGCTGGGATAGGCACCAGCAGACAGAATAATCAGGTAAGAAGATGAGTGAATGAATGAATGAATGAATGAATGATATGTTTGAATGAAACAATATTGTAAACTAATATATTAACTGCTAATAACAAACAGAACATTCAAAGGGTATGTTATGCTGCCTGTAACCTCAACCTCTTTATCCACATTAGTTTTAATGATAAAGTAAAAGTACATTTTCTTGGAAAAAAACATGATTGTGTGTTTTAACTAAAAGGCATCATCAGTCACTGAATCGTTTCCTTTCATGATACAGCGAGGTGAACTCTTTCCGGGTTTTATTTGATTTGTTGGATCGATGATCTGGCTTATATTGTGTCACACGGTCCGCCTCTATGTGCCACAAAGAGGACTTCAATTAACTAAATGCACAGATTAGCATCAATCTTCTTGGCTGTGTACAATCTTTACCACCCTTGGCCTCAAATAAGTGTGATTAGATTCCTCTGCCAGGTCACACCTCTGTATTGACATTCTGAGTTTCCAACACTTATACTCTAGCATGTTTAAAGGCATGTTAACTAGAGGTCTGTGATGTGCTTAAGCAAGTTTCCTCCCACTAAATAAAAACAATAGTTCGACTGGGAAGTTCTTGTGCAGTTGATGTCAATTTGTGTGAGATTTCTTTCTGTGATTGGTTCTAAAACAGCCTAACCTATAACAGTGATTACTTAAGGAACTCTACTACAGTTAAATAATCACTGGATGGATGGATGGAGGGAGGGATGGATGGATGGATGTGCCGATCACTGTTATCTGCTGTGTCGACTCCTAATGGGAGAAACCGAAGGAACTTCTTTAATGTATAAATATAATGTATTAATAATATAATGTATCTATTTCTGTATCTTAGTGTCATGGTCCTGGCTGCGGATACCTGGAGTGCTTCAACGTCTGGCTTTCACCTATTTTGTCCTGTCATTCATGCAGATGTTCTGTCCCTACCATGAGATTCCACCTCCAAGTCAGGTGAA
This sequence comes from Pseudolaguvia tuberculata, assembly GCA_026260255.1. NCBI lineage: Eukaryota > Metazoa > Chordata > Actinopteri > Siluriformes > Sisoridae > Pseudolaguvia > Pseudolaguvia tuberculata. Next base: position 10,440,975 of record JAOTRA010000032.1, read on the forward strand.
CAAACATTTGTTGCTGTAAAGTTTTTCCCTCACATGTTAACATTTTGAAGTTGTCAATGTTCTGGAGTAAAAACAGAACATTGAAAGCAGCAGTTTGAACACTGAGATAAAATGTAATTGACTTTTGTTACTGACATTCGCAGGTCCGCTGGTGGAGCTCTGTACAAGATGTGGTCCTCTATTGGCCTGAGTGGATTTTTATTTTGCTCCTGGAGATGTTGTGGCTGTGTGTCACCTTCTTGCTGCCGGTTCCCAACTGCCCCACGTGAGTTGCAGGAGCTTCAAAGCAGAACACAAACATAAATTCCTAATGCAGTGAAACATTTGTAAGCATAATGCATTTGTGACAGATATTTAATCTTCATACTTAAGTTTGATCTTAACGTAATATGATCATGTTATTCTTCATATATCAGGTTGATATTTCATACTGGGTGACAGGTACGTCACTATCACTGTTCATCAACGTCAGCACAGAAGCATGGTGTCCTTTTTAACAAGCATGTCTTAAATAATACTTTTGAATTTGTATGTACATAGGGATATGTATGGCATGATAGCATGGTGTCTGTGTGCGCGTGTGCGTGCGTGCGTGCTTGAGAGAAAGAGTGAGAGAAAGAGAATGAGGGTACATGCAGGAGGGCTTGTGCATTGTGTAGCTCTTATGATGATTTATGAGTGTGTGGCAAATGCTTCAGAAGGAATAATTAGCCAATCTCAGTCTGTCGTGTGCACTAAAAGAAGACAGCGGCAGATGATCAATCTTCCTTTATTTTACTTTGTTTTTCTCCTTTTTTTCTGCATTTTATTCAGGCTATTTATAATTGTTTCCTATTTTTTAGGAGATTACACATTGTCAGTTTGTTGATCCTATTAAGGCATTGACACACCTAATTTTTGTCCAGAGTATAATAATATAATAAATATTTATCTCCTACTATTTAAGTAACCAAGCTTAATTGAGAAAAGGATTGCATTGTTTTAGAGTGCCCAGGCAATGAAATCATACACCTGTTATTGTAGTGGGTATTTAGGAGCTGGAGGTATTGGAGATAATGGTCTATACTCAAACTGCACAGGAGGGGCTGCTGCATATATAGACAGATGGTTATTAGGGAACAATATCTATTGGCATCCAACATGCAAGGTAAGAAGAACCCCACAAAAAGAAGTACACCTAGATATAATGTCAAGGACCTAATGAAATTTTAAACATTATATATTTATTGTTATTTATTTAAATGCTTTAATTCTCATAGGTCATGTATCACACAACTCAACCTTTTGACCCGGAAGGAGTACTAGGTACTATCAATTCTATTGTCATGGGATTCATTGGGATGCAAGTAGGTACATACACAGCATTTTTCTTTTCACAGATTTTACAAGAAACAGAATATGTGGATTTTATTTGATACACTACTTTTTTTGTTAAAAAATCTGTCCTGTCAAAAAGTTAGGCTGGCATGTATGTATTAAGTTTGTCTGTGAAATGTTGCTACTAAAATCTAGTTCTAACATCTTTATTACATAAAACATAATTCTTTATTTTAATATTGAATTGCTTCCTCTTCTCTAAAGGTAAATATTTGAGAATAATATCTGAACTACTATAATAATATCTTGTAGACCAACACATGAAAGAGCCTAATATTGTTTTTACACGTGACCAGGTCTGCACTAGTTCCGCTGATGCACAGCTGCTTCCTCTCAGGGACACAGATCAGTGTGAAGTGTAGTATAGTACACTATAGCCCTGTCTATTAGATAACCAAAACTTTTCTCGCCCTTTGGTAGTGGCATTGCCCTTGAAGGGTGAGAACTTGCCGTGCAAACCTGGATGCATTGCTGTCTTCCCTGAGGGCGGGGATGAAAAACAGTTAGAGGAAGGCCTGTCAATCAACACGCCTTAGAGAACACGGCAGGTGTCGGCCCTTGGCGTTTGTGTATGTCCACTAACACATCCTCGGCTGAGTCACATTCGTCATCACTGGCTTAATCAGTAAGCGTGGAGAGCAGTGAAACCCGATCTCAGTGTCAGGGACATAACCAGCACATCCGATAGCAGGCTTGCTAAAGCCACAATTATGCATTTAGCGTAGCCTCATAGTTTAGCATTCAAGGCAGAGATATTGAATTATATCACAATTATTATTGTGATATTTAGATAACACTGTTTTACCAAACTGTATATTAGTTTCATATCTGTTGATCTGTCACTGGTGTCTAGTGAATGCTTTAACGAGTCCACAGCTGTCCGCAATAGTGAATTAACACCTACATGGTTCATTTGTATCCATCTGGATTTTAATAAACACTGTAGGCAGGGGCGCCACTAGCAATTTCAGGCCCTCGGAGAGAATATGACAGCCATTCTGTACTGTTACTACTAATCAAACCGATTTCGGGGGCCGCCAACGTTTGTGAACCCTTAGAATTGTCCTAACTACTCTCCTACCACTCCTTAGCGTCACCCCTGACTGCAGGTGTTCATTAAAAATTGGAACTACTGCTGTATAACATAGAAACAATTGTACAATTGTGCAGTATATATCTATAACAATAATGATACATTTACAGTATCAGTAATACACTTAATACACTTGTTTTGACAGGCAGGAAAAATTTTTCTCTTCTACCGCAAATTGAACAAGAAGATTATAATCCGATTCACAATCTGGGCTGTCATTCTGGTATGTTGTTGACATTTATTCATTCATTCATTTTCTTACTCGCTTATTCCCTAACTCAGGGTCACGTGGGTCCCAGCACACATAGAGCGATAGGCAGGGGTACACCCCGGACAGGTCGCCAGTTCTTCACAGGGCAACACATAGACAGACTCAAACAAACATTCATTCCTATGGGAAATTTAGAATCAACAATCTCCCTAATGTATTTAAACATTATTTAATGTTTTTGGACTGTGGGAGGAAACCAGAGTACCCAGAGGAAAACCACAAAGTGCGGCGAGAACATACAACACAAAAAGTTAAAACACAATAATTTACTCTGTGTACAATAATTCTAAATAATATTATGAAAATAAATGTTATAATATATACACACACAATGTTGAAACCATTTTAAATATTTGACAATAATGGCATGTTAAACAAAAATAGAAATGAATGAACATTGTTGGAAAAGCTGTATGAGAGATTTGTGGTAAATTAGGGTTATATTGCGTGTAGTTGCAGACAGTTAATGAAATAGGTGGGCGTAATATGATCTGCCACTACATGCATAGAATGGGTTCCCAGACTGAGATTGGTATCCGGGCTCTCTTGGGACCGGTCCGGATGACTCGCATAGCATGTGGATTTCTAGAATATTAACTGTTGATATTAACACACAACATATAAAAAAGACTAATCTCTTATAATTTTATTGTTTCCGAACAATTTTCCGCATGGACATTATGGGAATTAAATGTCTAGTACAATTATTATATTAAATAGCCAAAGATTTACCCTAATAATTAAGATATTTAAAGATATCATAAATGTTTGGTATTAACTTTGCTAATTAAAAATAATTAGGTAGACTTAAGAGCTTTGAGAATAAAAACACCATTTGGGTGGTCCGAATGGAGACGAGGACATGGTGAGGTGGTGTAGGAGAGCATTTAAAGCCCAGTCCCCTAGGGGTTATGTGAGATGTCCTTTTCTCTAAAAGCCTCCTGGACAAAGAGAGAACAACAAAAATCACCCAGATGTTTTTAGCTTTTATTTGGTTTATTCAGTGGCATATTAGAATATGCACACAAAAAATGTACTTTAATGATTTTGTGATTTATGTATATCATGTATGTATTTGTCTTTCTGTCAACTCTCTGTATCTTTCTGTATTTATTTTTAAATCAGTAAATAAGCAGTGTCATGTGCCATGAAATACTGGGTTTTATGCTGGGAAATCCTGCTGTGGATTTGTTTTGGGGTCTGCTAGCTGAGTTTCTGGAATGGCCTCTCCAGAGAGCACATGTGCTGATTGAAGGCTTTTGTCTGGAAGATGCAAAAGTGACTGAGGGAACCTTACCTAAAAGCATGTTTTGTGTGTTTTAGTTATATGAAAATTATCAACTTTTTTTAATAAAAAAAAAGTTACAATTACAACAATTACAAGTACAATCTAAGATTACTCTGCAATTGTTTTACCATTTTAGAGAGAATAAACCTTTCAAGTATATAGAATACGGTCTTGGTATTTTTCATTTATTGTATACATTTATTTTCCATATTAACCAAAATCAATTGAGCAACAATATTCAATAACTAGCTATTGTGAATCACTTTCACTTACTACATCGGCATTTCCAGAATAGGGATTTTAAAGGGGTTTAAGGTTTAGCAAATTTGGAAGTGTTGCTTTCAATTAAGTCACCTTTATTTATAATGACACAATAATGATTGAGATCAGTTTAGTTATTATCTTTATGTCCGCATGTAAGCACACCAAATGTGACAGTGGCAAAGTCTCAAGACTCCATCTGCGACAAAATGGAGAAAAAACCTTGGTCGAAACCAGGCTTAGTTATGGGGCGGTTCTCGTCAGACCAGACGAAGTTTACTTGGTCTTGTCTGGAAAGCTGTCTAGAAGACAAGTCATAACTGCCTCTGTGAATTATTGCTTCTGTGTTAACTGGGCTGGATAACAAATTGTGCTGGTTTAGAATCACCAATCAACATACATTTTTTTTGGACTGTAAGAGGAAACCGGAGTACACTGAGTGACCCACTCAAGCATGGGGAGAACATGCAAAGTCCACACTAATCCTGGGAATCAAACCCTTCTTACTGTGAGGCAACAGTGCTAACCATAATATTTATCATTATTATTACTAACCCAAACCCTAGTAGTAGTATAATGTATACATTACTGTATAATACTACCTTCTACAGTAAAATATGTATTTATATGTATTTCACATAAATCTAAATCAAGAGAAAAGGAAATGTTGTCATTCAAGTATTAGAAGATACATATGATACCAGTATTTCAGTATTTAAAATTTTATTATTCCCAGTATGACAAACTATCTTATTACAGCCTCCATGTTGAATCACATTGACCATATTGGTAGAGGGATATTGCTCACTCTGCTGAAATAAAGGAATGAATATCTGTTATAATTCACCTGAAGGCACAGCCTGGTAAAATAAACTACCCCAGAGAAAAACATTATGTTAATCAAATTAAAACTAAAGTGCTGTATAAATTATTATATTTTATATCTCCATTTTAACATAGGCTCGAGGTTTGCCTCAATTAAGCTGTAATATTCAGGGCAGTAAGGAATCATATAATAGTTTGTGCCAATAAATATTATGTTTTGGTACATATATTAAAAAAAACCTGTTACTATTATATGGAGCGGAATTTTAAAAAACTGTCAGGATTTTGTATATGAAATACAACCTGTTTTACACTCAGGCTAAACTGAACAATTGCCAGTCGTAAGGAAATATGGACTGAAATGTTTGAGCTTGGGAGTCAATACTGTGTAGATACACAATAACTTTAGCAAGTCTAGAAACTTATTGGTTATCACTGACATCTCCGGAGAGCAGTATGGTTTTAGAGGACAAGCTGCAGGTTGAACACTCTATAGTTAATGCACTCTTAACACAAGGGGTTATGTTCTGGTTAAGCGAACATAATTGTCTCCTACCACATCAACAATGTAATAAACCATACTATAAGAGTGAAGCTGGCAGCTGTGATATGAATCCTGTGGCATGAGACAATCGTTTAAAGCTGTGCCTCTATGTTCTCATAAACAATTCCCTTGAGTTAATTTTGAGTTCAACGGTCAGTGGTTTGCAGTGTGAGATTAAAATTGAGCGAATGCCCCACATAAGCATTGATAGTCCTGTATCCTGCCTACATAGCCCGGAGACTCAATCTAAAGCCTGCCAAGCTCTTTCCACATCATTGATTCTGTCATCTATACAAATGATGGATTCTCCTTTAACAAGCAGGTTTGGATGTCTCCTCTGACTCTTCTTCTGTCCAGATTTTTGTTTGTTTTTAAAAAAAAGATGATGTGTACAAACAATTCTAGTTAGTAGCAAATGATGTAAAACGCTGAGAATAAAGCTTGTTATTTGTAAGTTAATATAGCGTTAAACTTTCCTGGCTTATGAAAAGATACCAACATGTTCTATTGTGTCCAGGTCTGTAAGGCTTAGTTATACTCACTTTTTAGAAGCTTAGCTAATCTGCTTGAACCTTCTCTGTGCTGCTCTAGATCTTCAGTGTCCGAGAGTGCTCGCTTTATGGCACAGCATTGATTTGAAATCTGTTTCATTTTAACCCTCAGGGATTCTTGGCGGCCATCCTTTCTAAGTGCACACGAGACTCTGGATTTATACCTGTCAATAAAAACCTTTGGTAAGTGCTTCCTGACCCCCTAAATCCAACCACTTATATTCACAGTAAAGAAGGGATGAATCCACAGTAGGCACAAATCAGACTGCTAAAACACACATTTACTTACCTCTAACTGTGGACTGGTGTGTAAATAATCATTCTTTCTTTAGGAAGAAGTTAGCATGCTAGGTGATGCATCTTCTAGTAACATCACTCTTCTTTACTACAAAACAGAAGTGTAGCTTTACAGTTATTTTAACTCCTCCCTCTAACTCTTATATGGGATGTAGTAAAATGTATATCAGGACTGAATCTGACCTTATGATGATCAGTATAACAGGGAGTAATTAACAGAACCATTAAAAATGTTCCATCAGTAATATAATGAAATGAAGACTTACTTACACGTGTGTGTGCGTGCATGTGCGTACATGCTTTTATCTTTGAGACTTCCTTGTATACATGCGTATCTAAACGAATTACCTGCCTGAGTTTTATAGACAGTTCATAATATGCGTCTTATTGAACCCCTGAGAATGTCTATCTTGATTCCTAAAAGTAATTAAACCTGAACCAAGAGCCAGTTTTGGCTCTGCTTCAGCTGACATAAGAGATGCCTGCTAGAGCATCTTGGGATACAGCCATTTTACATTAGTTGAAAAATTCCATCCAGCATCCTGGTACTTAGGAACTCACAGAAATGTGATTTGTAGTCATACCTTTATATTTTTTTGATCAGATGCCAGCGATTCACTTTGGGTGCTAATGTTTCTCTTAAGCATAATCTTAGGACAGATTTGGTGCATTCTAAATTATTCATTTGTCTCTCTTGTGATTTGTTGTTCTAACATTGTGCATGTATAAGGTCTACTAATATTAGTATTCTTTCATTATTTAGTCTATTATTAGAATAAACAAAATTAGGGATTTTACCGTCCATCTATATCTTAATAATAAGCAGGTTATGTATAAAGTAAGAAATTCAACAGGTTTATATATAAAAACATTAGATCAATTCATTCATTAATTCATTCATCTTTGTACCCAATTATTCCCTAATTTTGGGTCATAAGCCTATATTGGATAAATTAACATGTATAAATATAATTTGAGTTTCCAAGTGAACCAACCCAAAACAATATGAATGTCAACAATTCATTATTGTAAATGATACTAAGAAGATCAACACACTATAAACACATTTAAAGTAAGTATTCAACCACTTTAAGGTCTTTTTTCATTTGTTGTATTGTTTCAAGCTTTCTGGCACTTTTTGATAATGAAATATTCAAATTGAGCATGTGGTTTTCTTTATTTAACTATTTGCTTTGCATCTATTTCCAGGTCTCTGTCCTATGTGGCCTGCATGGGGTCCATGTCCTTTGTGTTGCTGGGTATGATGTATTTTGTTGTGGACTTCAAGAGATGGTGGGGTGGACAACCATTTATTTATCCAGGTCAGACAAGCACAAAACTCATACATAATGATTTTCCCCAATATTGACATTCTTAAAATTTACTAGGTTTTTTTAAGATACAGGTGGTTAATTCGATGTGAACTGGTTTTCAGGAATGAACTCCATCTTGGTATATGTTGGCCATTCTCTGCTGGGCTTTTACTTTCCTTTCAGCTGGGAGATGCGCTCTCAGGACAGTCATTGGGAGCCACTCTTCCGGAGCCTGTGGGGAACAGCACTATGGATTGTTATTGCTTATTTGCTATATCGCAAACGTTTGTTTCTCAAAATCTAAGTTAAACTAAGTTCTGAATCGCAAGCTTGAAATGTATGTGAACGACTAAACTTCCACATGTTCAACAATATATTGCTTTAGTCTGATATAATATTCTGGTTTCCAATTAGTAAATAGGTATCTGTGTTGAAACCTACTGGTCTGATTTACTGTCTTTTGCAGACACTTGGGATTTTTTTTTATTTGTTAGTTGCATAAGACTCTGAATGGTGGTGATTTAATCAGCAGTGCTCAAGTAGTACTTAACAAATTAGAATAAGTAATTCTGCCACTTCAGGGGTGACCATTTTGAAGCGGTTGTCATAGTCACCCCCTTTAGGGCCATAAGACAGAGAGTGAGTACCATCTGCTCTTCAACTGACAGTCTTTTTAATAAGGGGTCAAGCTGGACAGCTCACCAAGGAGTAGTTTTAACAAGGGCAACGCTCTTTACTAATGCAAAATGATTTGCTGATGAATTCACAATGAAATAATGCAAAAAGGGACAAATTTTATAGATTAACTCTGAATAATAGATATTTAACAGCATCTCTGGCTACTTTTCCAGCTGTGAGTGGTTATCAATCCGAAAGAAAAGATTTCATTTCTCTACATGAGAGTTCCCAGAAGCAGCTTTACATGGAACACTACCAGAAGCTCTCTTATTAACAGCATGCATTAAATCTAATTCTTTTGAAAAAAAAACTGTTACCAAACAAAACTGATAATAACTATCCACAGCCATGTTTATATAACTATATCTCATAACTATACATATCCATTTTTCGCTTTAATCCATTGAATTATCTATCAATGTTGAACTAAACATTTAATGTGGGATGACTTCTCTGTTTAAGAGAAAGCTTTCCATTTAGATTTTGATTAAATTAGAGTAGTCCTAAAATGGAAGATAAGTGATTAATATGGGAAATGGAGTCATATTTATTGATGTACTTCAGATCAAGACAGCTTCTCATTGTATGTTTCTCATTGTGTGTTTTATGTGTCATTTTAGCTACATTGCTAAAAGCTGAAAATCTTAAGCTTGTTTTAACTTAATTGTCCAGTTTGTAAGAATTAGAAAATAGATGAAATCAGACATTACTGTATCAGATTATATTCCACTATTACCATATGCCAAAGTTAAACCAGTACAGAGTAGCGTGCCATTATGACCATAAGAAAGAGACACTCCATTTAAAATGACCTAGTGCACTAGGTCATGGCAATGACAATGACAACTGTCTCTTAATGATCCTTATTTAAACAATGGATCCGCCTTTTTTTTCTTCTCCTTACCTGCTTATTCCCTAATTCTGGGTCACAGGGGTCTGCTGGTGCCTATCCCAGTGCACATGGGGCAAGAGGCAGGGTTACACCAAGGCACAAGGCAACCACTCACACACATTCACTCCTATGGACAATTTAGAATCACCAATGCATGCAAACTCTGCATAAAAAGATCCCCGGCCCGGGGAATCGAACCCGGTACCTACTTGTTGTGAGGCGACCATGCTAACCAATACACCAACGTGCCCCCGTTTTATAAACATACCATATACTAACCCAGTATGACACAAAATTCATTTAACTGACTTACTAACTAAAAGAACAGGTATTGTAAAGTGATGTGGGATACTTATAGATGCTAATCACCGTATTTAAATCAAACTATGGTGATGTGTCATGGATCTTGCTTTGTATTTGCTTGTCTTTATTGATTTTTATTGACCATATGTCTCAAAATATCATGTCGCTTCTTGTAATGTAGAGTAAATCGATCTCTGTTACTACAGACCTTTTAGGTTTGGTTATGTGCCCTTTTAAGTAAAAATATGTACACAATGTCATCCTATGAGAAATAAATACAGTGTGGGGTCAAACAAAAATAAAAGATGTAATCCTTTAATTTATTCAAAGTGACTTTTGTTGCTGGCTCATAAATCCATTATATACTGTACGTCATTAAATAATAGTACTGAATTATAGTTGTGCACAAATAGTTCACTTTACTGTAACACATAAAAGCGCTGCAAAATATTCCTATGGTAATAATACTAAGAGTTAATTAATGCTCATGAGTGCCTCATAAACATGTCACCATATCTCATATCATTTAATTTGCTTTCATCATGAACCTGATTAACCATTTGTAACCATTGGAAAAAGGCTTTTGGATATATTAGTTAAACCTGTCAATAGAGGTATAATATAGCTGTCTAATGTATTTATTTCTTTACAGTCAATAAAAGCGTCCATCCCTTTTCCTTTTTTTCCTATTTTGTAGTTAAATGATCACAACATATACATCTATAGCTTATATATGACACAAAGAAACATAAACTAGATATATCCATAG
>JAOTRA010000032.1:10455058-10472781 GCA_026260255.1 Pseudolaguvia tuberculata
TGTGTGTGTGTGTGTGTGTGTGTGTGTGTGTGTGTGTGTGTGTGTGTGTGTGTGTGTATTCCAGAGCGAGACTCCCCTTTGTGTTCATTCACCACTCGTGGTTTGTTAGATATAGTTACATACAGTACGTGTCTATTAATTCCAATCTTTGTTAAGAGAATCCGAGAATGTTGTTGATGCTGCAGCTGCGTGTGCTCTGGTGATGATGATCCTCCCCCTGCATGTCGCCGCACACACACACACGCACACACACACCCGCACACGCACGCACGCTCGCGCGCGCACGCACATGCACTCTTAGCAGCCCGTCAATGGGATACTCAGCATACGGACTTCTTTGGACTCCTGCAGAAAACCTTTTTTATTTAATTTATTTCTGTATTTTTTCCCTGAAACTAAAAGAGCTTGACGTTTGAAAAGGCTGATTTAGCAGGTTGTTGTATAATTACCCCGTAGGAGTATTGGGCATGGCTGAAACGCGTGGTTTGACGCTATGGGGGGACTCTGTCCTGCTCCTCTTGCTCCTCTGGGAAGGTAAGTCTGAGCTCTGAGATTAGTTTCTTTTGCAGATCAGGACTCCAGATAAATGTTTCATATCATTTCGTTTGCGTAAACACTCCTTATAAGTGTGGCGCATTTTTGCACTTGATTCATTCCAAGTTGCACAAGTTTTAGTTGGAACCTGATGTGGCTTTAGTATTGCATTTCTGTCTGGTTAATATTGCTAGAGAAACCCTTTAAATAATGAGAACACAATCAATAACAATAGGATGACTGGAGAAATAAATAGTCGAAATAAATAGTCGAACAGTCGAAACACATCCACAAACAAAATATGATTTAATCATCTAAATTTAAAAAAACTTTAATCTCTTGTAATAAAAAGGATTTATGAAGGAATAAATATGTTTTTGTTTGAACTGGAACATTTGAACTGGAAATTCATCAAGTCTAGAGCTTTTATTACTTGTCGTTTATTAGCTATTCTTATTAATTATGGAGGAAAAGGTTTCCTTCAATATTGATCCCACCACCCCTTTGCCACAAATATTAATAAACATTTTAGTTTGTATAGAGAGACAACATTAGACCCTTAGAGGTTCTTTTCTAGCTCTTGGCTGTGATGAATTAGAATCACATGGGCACTAACCTCAATATAGAAATTGGTAGTCTAAAAAAGTCATTTTCCAAATACCAGGTGAGAAAGAACTACCCAAAAGACACTGATTTCTCTTGCATGGACGGTGTTCTAATGAGAACCTAGATCATTTCCATGTTTCTTCAATAGGTGGTTATGACTCTTCTTTTTTTATAAGGTTAAAAGCTGCATTGTGGCCAATTGGTGACCACTATTGCTTCCCACAGTATGTGTGTATATATATATTTGTACTCTGTTATATTTTATAATCCTATTTTAAACCCCCTGTCCAATTGTACTAACACTACCCTCTGAAAAATAACTATATTTAAATTCTCGCTCAGTAGAGGAGGTGTGGACAGCATTAACATGGAATAATCACATTGATGCTGTTTGAATGCTGGTAAAAATATTACATAGCAGAGGTTTTATTGCTATTTTGGTCAACCGAACAGCATGTAGCTTTGTGTGTGTCTGTCTATAAGTACTACTCTTGTATATACCTTTATTATGGACATTAATAGATAACCGATAATATAGTCTGAACTGTAAAATTCAGATCATATCAATGAACATTTTATTATGAGAACAATCTTATTACCATATTGTACATAATTAAATGAAAAGAAACATCAAACTTCTTGTTGTTGTTGTATGTTATAGTATTTTTTTACTACATATGTCAACTTGCAATGTCTCATAAGTAATAGTAATTGTGCTTGAGCAGTCTATTTCATTTTTTATAATTCTAATGTAAATCATCATCTTTTTATTTTCGTATATTCCAATAACAAAAGAATCTAACCTAAAGTCTAACATTTCCTAAAATGTTACTGTAATTAGTGGATTCAAAGGATTCAAATATATTCCATCATGTATCAGATCTGGTTAAAACTCATAGCTTTGAACATTGTTGTCGTAAACTGCAAAACGTCATGCACTTTAATCTATTTCTGTTTCAAGTACTAAGTGTACAGTATGTGTACATCCTGTTCATCCTGTGAAAAAGCCTGTGTTGATAATGGTACAGTGCCCTGCTTCCTGCCAGTTAGGAAAACAAAGGTTGAGTGACCATCAGAGGGCAGGTGTGCAGCAGGTGGGCAGAACTCTTAGCAAACATGATGTGTTTGTCTTCTGAAAGAAAAACTACTGGCAGTAAAATAATAGAGCACATGGCTCTGATAACAGATGAGGCTTAAAATCCCTCATTAAAGGCATGAGATGCTTAGCAGCTCCACCTCCGAGATGGCTCTCATTTGTTTTATGACAAGCCATGCAGGGAAAATAGATGGAACAGAGGGGATGAGTGTTGACTATACAGGTACTACAGGAAATAATCCACAATCACTGTCTGATGAAGTCTCAGATCAGGGTGTCGCTGACATTTTCACTATAGTTACATTGCTGGAATTATTATCCATTTTCAGCAGTTATTCTTTCTTTTAGAGTCATTTTATGTTAATGTCCTGAATTTGCATCATAAGAGCGTAGGTCCTATATAGGTAATGAATCTGGGCTTAGTGTTTCACTGTCTCCTTTATGCTCAGTTGTTTTAATCCAGCTTTCGATTTTTTTATTCTCTAAAGAAAAACGTATTGGGTGGGGCAGTGTAGAACAATGTCCCCTGAGTCCGAACATGAAAGGACTCACCTTGTACAAGACCCGAAAACCGCTTGTTTACCGAAGGATGGAAATGATACCAGGGTGATATCTCACTATACTGTCATATCAGAATGACATCATGTTTAATATCATATAACACACATAAAAAATTCAACAATAGTCCTTGATGAACATAGTAGAACATAAATAGAAATCAAACATTGTACCAATGAGAACATTTCTACTCAGATCAACATTTTATTTACTTCCCTAATTAATACGAAGGAAATGGATTGTGTAACATATAATATTATAGGATATTACTGTTGCATTATTAGAAATTTAAAAGATGAATGTTCTGGTTGCATTAAGTGCATTAACGTAAGTAATAATGTAGTTAACTATTCTTAATTTTATTTATGATAGATATTGATCCATAGATTGGGCATACAGGTTATAATATGACATAAAAATGATTAGTCAAACCACCAGGACCATAGTATTTATCCATATCACATTATCACAAATTGAAGGTCAACATGGAAAATCGTATCTTGGTATACAAATATATGAGTCAGGCTAATGCCCCTCTGTGATTAGTATGTGCGAAATATTGATTTTGAGATGATTAGTAACCTATTACACTTTCACCCAAGTGTCAATCTCTTATGAGCAGGTCAAAGGATAAGGAAAGCAGTGCTAGCTGATCAGAGGTAGCTTGGCCTTTTCTGTATCTGCATTAGTACAATCATTTCCATCAGCATCCAGTGCGTTGTGAGACTGAGCAGGCCAATAAATCTCATTTGATGCATGACACTATTTGATTTAGCCACTTATTACATTATATGATTTAGTTTAGGCAGTGTCTTGAGTTGCTTTCAGAGCGCTTGTAAATCTTGTAGATTTTCATGCTATCGTCACCACTTTTTGAATGCTTGTGAAAGTACAAAGTTGATCCCATTGCATTTCAGCAACGAGGCTTCAATTTCATATACTATTTTTATGTTGCAAATAATGCACATATATACTTTTGTTATTATGAATCTCTCCGAATCTTAGGAAACCACTTCTGTTGCATTCTTTAAAATAATTTACACAGTAGTAAAACTAAAAGTTTACTAATCAGCTTTAATGTCTTCTAAAAATAGAAGAATATTTAATTTAAAAAAAATAAACTACTAGGTTTGCATTATCGCTGTACTGTAACACGATGATATGAGGTTGTGGAAACTGACGTTGCAATCTTTTGTTTTTCTGCAATATGGAATACACAATATGAGATGTATGCACTTGATGACTTGAATACTTCTACTTGAAAAGTATTCATTACTTTAGAAAGACTGTGGTGATTATGTAAGGAAATGTGTTTGTGTAAAACAAAATAGACTAATAAATTATTCATTCATTCATTTGAGACAATCCGAGTTAGCTTGGCCTTTTCTGTATAGACAACTTAAAATCTCAGATTTTAACTGCTTTTCAACTGTGCGAGGAAACCAGGGTACCCTGGAGAAAACCCCGACAAGCATCTGGAGAACATGCAAACTCAACACAGAAAGACTCTCAGGACCTTCTTGCTGGGAGGTGACCGGGCTAACCACTAGGCCACTCTTCCGCCTATAATAAAATTTAATATAAATGCTGATATATTTTTCTGGAGATTTATATAATTCTATGTAGAATCGAGCTGTATATCCTGCAATGTATAAACTAAGTACAATTAATATTTATGAAAGACTTAGGTGCATTCAACTCTTAATTCCCACTTTACGCTGCACCCCCTGTGATGTCAAGGCGGAAACAATATATTGTGTAGCCCTAATTCTCTTCTTACTTAAATATTTTTTAAATAAAAATTGTAAAGAAAAAAAAATGTAATGTAGTCTTGTTGGCATTTTAGTTTTTTTTATTCCAAACACGTGCAGATAAAATCTTCTGTGTCTGAGAATTGATTGAGAGCGCTTTAATTTGGGGTGAACTTGTCATGAAGCATTGTGTCTATACAGTGCAAGTGGACTGCTGTACCTTTTGGAGCCTCCGTCCCTGATCCTTTAGTTAGTTAAGGGTCACATTTCCATTCTATGCATCACTGGAATCTAATTTACTCTGGTGTAGACACAAGGAGACATTGATTGAAATTATGTCCCAAGGGCATTTGGAGCACTTGTTTTTTACACGAGTTTTTACACATTGGGTTCCAGTGGTTGATGAGACATTTGAGTGATCATTTACAACAGTGAACAAAGGCTTTGCTGATCTTATCTCTTACTAGTTACTTAAAAAAGAATAAACATTGATTGCCTTAAAAAAGAATAAACATTGATTGCCTTAAAAAAGAATAAACATTGATTGCCTTTATAGGATTCACTAGGCATAATAGTTTTTTAAATAGTACAAATAACTACAACAGGTCTCGGTTGCAAATTCATCTAATACAGGGGTTCTCATTCTATTTTGGATGAGCGTCCACTTACATCAACATGTCAAGTTGAAACCCCTTACTGCCCCCTGTGTGTGTGTGTGTGTGTGTGTGTGTGTGTGTGTGTGTGTGTGTGTGTCTGTGTGTGTGTGTGTGTGTGTGTGTGTGTGGTGTGTGGCTCTGCGATGAACTGTCCAGGGTGTATCCCTGGCTATTTGCACTATGTACACTGGATAGCCTAAAGCAGAACCCCGTGACTCAAAATTATGGAATATGCAGGTTAAAAGATGAATGGATGGATGACTGAATGAATGATAATACCATACAGTTAATCCTGAGTGTTCAAACACTGTTGGTACTGTCTAAACTTCTACTGGGTCGGGTTGGGGGAGGCTAATGGTTTGTTGAGAATCACTAATCTCATGTTTAAAATAAGAGTCTAGTTGAAACAAAGTTAACAGTGGTGAGCTTAGAGGTGCAGATAGATTGTGGGGGTTGTTTGTGTTTAGTGGAAATGAAGTCCAAATTGTTAGAAGACGTGACAGTAAAAGTTAGTTTAGATCCATCGGTTTTTGTGAACTGCTGATTTTTACCTTTAGTAATCTCCATGGACAAATACGTCTTTTTCTGCCCTGAAACCTAAGAATACATCATAATTCAGCAGTTGCTCCCGGTTAGATGCATTGGCAAAACACAGATTAAGACAGAGTAGGTAATTGTCATTGTAAACTTTATTTGAAATGTAATGTATTATTACTTGTGTCCCAATCTCTAATTTGGGCAGTTTGTTTGTGTCCTTGTTGCCTCTTTATCTTTATACCATTATACTATATTAAATCAATTTTTAAACTATAGATTGTATTTGCTGATAATTGGTCTGTTAACAATGGCATTGAAAAGACCATGTTGTGGGAAGGTTTCTCATCAGTTAGTTCTAATGTCCTACCCAATCCCAAGAGTGCTTACAAACCAAATTTATATGTCCAACATTTCCAACAGCAGACTTTAAATTCAATTGTTCTAATGAATTTTGTCTAGTCTTGAAACATTTTATTCCTTGATGATGACGACGTGGGTATTACAATATATTGACTTCCTGGTTTTTTTTAATGATTGTTCAATATTGTAATATTTTAGTCTGTTTTATTGTAAAATACTGAAAATGTTTTATACGGAACTTTATGATTTAAAAATATAAAATTTAGCATGCATCCTTAAGGTAAATCTTCTTAAGCTTCACAGTAGTGTTCCACTACTATTTTTTTTAAAGGTAAAATGGCTTTGGCATGCTCTAGTGAAAGGAAATTGGAACATAATGATCAATAATCACAGACCTTTATTGAATCACAGCTTAATTGGCAGCCTTTTAGTTAATTAAATCGTCACAGAGCAGACTAATGATTTGTTACTATATTATACACATATTAAATACAGCTCTAAGGGTAATTAGGGGAAATGTTGTGTTTGCATTTTTTATTATTGACATTTATGAATTATTCATTATTTATTCTGAGATGTAAAGGAAAGGGGATTGATTATGGTTATCTTGTTTTCTAATTGTTTGTTAGCTTCACATGCGTAAGGTTGCGTTTGGGTAAAGAATTTTGGCTATCTTGATTACTAAAGCTAATGATTGACCAGCTGTCAGGCAAACCACTTGACTTCCAGTGGCGACATTGACTGTGTATGCTGACCTCGAAGGCAAGGGCCATGTTTTCCCACAGATCTTTGTATCATGACCCCTGCTGACTATAGCAAACAAGAAGTCCATTTATACTCGGCTGTTCTGTTTCCATAAGAAAAGAGCATGGAGTTAGGATTATGACTGCTACATAAACATGTGGTTATTGCGTGTCATTTTGGCTACAACCATTTTGCTTTAACAAAACAATTGATAACTGCAGTAAATGCATCTTAAGGTTTGCACATAACATCATGTGAATGGAACTCTTTGACTGTTAAGTGGATTATGAGACGGTAGATTCCTCTGTCTGCTTGCCTGTTTCCGCTTTCTGTAGAGTTCATAAGAATGGCAAGTAAGAGATCCGCTCGTTCTGTAACAGCTCATGATGTCATACAGCCTAAATCTCAGAGCGTACATTGAGCTAATCAAGTCTGTGCCTTTGTCTTTGTCTTGACCGCTCCGAAGGGCGTTCCTCATCAGTTGGCTGACTCGCTGAGCAGCCAATAGTCCAGTGTCTATCCTAATGCTTTATGTTCATGATACAGGCTGTGACTCTACAAGATCACGTGGGGAAAGTCATTGCATATTTTCAATCAATTGGCATGACAAATACACTTACAGCATATTTAGATTGATTATCTATTTATTATCCTCAGTGTGCCTATTTAAATATTAGTTCTAATAACCTGTTGCTTGTATTATCATGAATAATAATATATTTGAGGAGGTGGTGCAACTCAAAGAAATATGAGGAAACCCGTCTTTATCTTGGTGACATCAGAGAATGTCAATTAAAAAAAGTATTTCTAATCCAACACCTTAACGGTTGTGCATAGCTATTGTGGAAACTAGACAAGGACAACATGGAGGAAAGGATCGAGAGTACATATCTAAAACATACGAATAGATATTGATAAATGAATGTATTGTATAAAAATGCATAGTTGATACAACAGATGTTTATGTATGAACTACCCCTGCCTTATAATTAAAAACAATCATTCAATTACAAGCTTCTGTTTTTATTGCAGCTGTAACAATACAATTTGTCATTTATTTTATATGGTATTAAATATTTTATATGTCTGGGAATATAACTGCATCATTACAGTATATTCAAGAGACATTTTGTAAACATAGGCTTTAAACAAACTTCAAACAATCTATACATACACACATTCATACATGTCATGCTTAGCTTTTAGTAGACTTACCAATGAAATACCACAAAAACAAATAATCAAATTTGAAAAAAGATAAAGCATTCATTCATTCATTCATTCATCTTCTTAACCGCTTAATCCCTATATCTATGGCCATCGCAGGGCCACATTGAGACAAACAACCATTCACATACACATTCACTCCTATGGACAATTTAGAATGACCAATCTACCTAATATGCATGTTTTTGGACTGTGGGAGGAAACCGGAGTACCCAAAGGAAAGCCTCAGGGAGAACATGCAAACTCAGGAAGACCCCCAGCCTGGGAATTGAACCTGGGACCTTTGATGTTAGGCGACCGTGCTAACCACTACGCCACCGCACCGCCTCAAAGATAAAGCTTTTTTTTTTTAAATTATTTTTACTAAATAACCTAAATTAACCGAACCACAATGGACATGACTTGATTGTCTTTGAGTGTAAAAGGCAGGTAACAGTAGCTGGAAAATAAAGTTCTAAAATATAGCAACGCTGCTGTAACTCCATAAAAATATTACAAACACTGGTTAATATATCATGTATATTTTGGTAAACTAAAGCATGTACTGTATATTAACTTCCAAAAAAGATATAAATAATCAAGTCTAAGTAAGTCACCTGACATTCAAACGTTTTAGTCTTCCATTGTCATTATAACATCCTAAGTACATCAGTTTAGTGAAAAATACAAACACATCACACATCACACTGTCCTGTTGCAGATCAACAATTCAGAGATCAACAATTAACATAGTATATCAACCACCATTAGTATTGATACAAGACTTGCAAAGTGGCTATGATATTTGTCAATGTTTAAGCAAGGCTTTTAATAAAAGAATGTTCCTGGGAGTATCTCCATTCTGCACAGGGGTACACACATCAATTCACCTCCTGTCATCCCAGCACAGTTTAATCAAATCAGTATCTGAAACCAGAGCCAAGGCCTAAACTACAACAACAGAAATAGAAAATCTAGTTTCTGTGTCTGCTAATGATATTACTACGTTCCTAAGTGGCTAGCCACAGCCGTCGCACAAGAACACAAGAGGGATATAATTACAGGCCGAACACTCGCCTCTCCAATTTCCAGTAAAACGCATGGGGCTGTTATAGTGTTTTATAGATTACCCATCCCCCAATACGCACTGCCCACTGTAGGTAATGATTCATTTCGTTACAGTATTATGTTATCCACCATAATTAAACTTCCCAAAGGTGAGTACAAGGAGAAACAGAAACCAAATTATATTGACATTTGAGAAATTTATTAAAAGCCTTGTCAGTGTCATTCAAACACTTGATCTGATATCTGGATGTGTTTCTTGGTTTCATGAATGATTCACTTGTAAAACAGAGCACATTTAGTACTCATGTAGAAAAGTTTTTTTAAAACAATCAAAAAAATTAGTTATTAGTTTTAGTTTTAAAATGAGATTTGCTTTTAAAACATATAATGAGAAATGACGGAAAAACAACCAGTCATATTTCTGTAGATTAGAAGCACTTGTTTTACTGTTTTAATAGAGATATGAAAAGATTCTGTGATTGGCAGTATGTATAATTTGTGCATATAAGTTGAATGTAACTATCTCTAATATCTCTGTAATATTAGTGTCTATCTGGCTATGAGGTCTTAGTGACTGATCTTACAAATGCGATGTATATTTCTATATAGGGTGGATGCTAATGTGAGATTGCATGGAGTGTTTATAGAAATCCTTGATTTGTATTTCTTTTTGTGGTCATTTATTTCTTACAGGCTCCTGGGGTCTTTATTTTACTCAGAGCACATACTCAGAGAGCATCTACGTTGGCCAGGCGGCAGGAACACCAGTGCTGCAGGTACACGCCATGAAAGACAAAACTTCAGACAGACAGAGCTTCATGCTGTACTGGTGGAAGCGCCAAAAACCGGCTGTTTATGCATCCTGGTTCCAGATTGATGCTATAACAGGAGTGATCTACATGAACAAAACTCTGGATTGGACTGATTTCGAGTCGATACGTAAGTGTAAACAAGACTAAACGAACGTAACAGTTAAACAGTATTTTCAAGAAGTCTGATGCTGACAGACAGACAGACGGACAGACAGACAGACAGACAGACAGATCAATCGAACGATAGATATTCAGTGTTTCAAAGTTTTTAAACTATCTCTTATTTACCTGTTTATATGTTTGTGTTCTGTATCTTATATCTTCTAGCAAACAGCTGGGCTGTTACAGCAAAAAAGTTGTCCCTAAAAGTGACAGCTGTTCCCATGTCTCGCTCTTCATTCTCACATGTGGAGATCAGTCTTACATTTTTCAATGCCACAGCGCCCACCTGTGGCCAGATTAAACTAGAGAGACTGTGCTTTCCCGATCGAGACATAAACCCCCACATCAAAGAGAACCGCATGCCTGGACCTCTGTACCAGCTTCGGCGCTTTACCCATGCTGACCTATGTCCCAACTACACCTTCAGCTACAGGCTGGAATCAGGTACAAATAGACAATAACAGAAATAGTAATGTGCTACAATAGCTCCATATCTAAAAACTGGCGAAACCAATGCTTCATTGTCATGAGATGATTTTATTTATTGTGTGCAGAGTTTCCAGTGCCATTTGCCATCAATGACACTACTTCTGAGCTGGTAGTCACAGCACCTATAGACCGGGAGGAGAAGGAAGTCTATCAGCTGATGTTATTGTGTTTAATACGGACAGAAGAGACATTACACACTCTTCTTACTCCCCTGCCTATCAATATATATGATGAGGATGACAGTGCCCCGTATGTGAACGGCACAGACACCGAGGACGTGCTTATAGAATTTAGTCGCAGCAAGGTGCACACCTCACTATTGCCGATTTGACAGACAGATAGATAGATAGATAGAGAGAGAGAGAGAGAGAGAGAGAGAGAGAGAGAGAGAGAGAGAGAGAGATTGGTGATAGTAAAAGACTAATAATGTATTCTATATATATATATAAAAGTTGCTCTTTCTTTGCAGGGAGCTGCCTTTGGCAATTTATTTGTTTACGACAGAGACACAACTTCTACCTATCACAAAGAACAGAGCCAGAATAAGTATGTATGGACACTAATGACAAATGACACCTGGATTAAAGACACATTTACCATTCAACAGAACTTCAGTGAGGAAAAGCCTATCTTCAACAATGTGCGAGGGACAGTCTATAAATACAGTAAGGATGATGAAACATTGTGTCTTAGTCAGTTGTTGAGAATTTTTCCACAAAAAAGTATATGACTTGTTTTGTCTTTGTGTGTAGGGTTGCGTCTTAACAAAAACATTTCAGTGGATGAGAAACGTTCATTTCAACTAGATTTTCTGGTGAACGACACTACGTTTCAAGGCCCAGAAGCAACTGTGATGCTGCATTTTAACGTTACTATTTTGCCGGTTTCCATTAGCTTCAGTAACATTACATACTACTTTGTGCTGTCTCGGAAATCCATGACTTATTCTCAGGTGCTTACAGTTGGTTTCTATATTTTCAAGCTTTAACTTTAAATAAGAATCGTTAATGAAGCTTAATACCCTTCGATGTCTGGGATTTTTTTATGATTCATTTCAGATTGGTAAAGTCTGTGTGGACAACTGCATTAAGTTCAGGGGTATCGAAATTTCCTACCATTTAGAGTTGGGGGACAGGAACACCTCAGCTAACGTTCAGTCATGCTACACAGCAGTCAGTGTGGCACGGAATCTGGAGCACATGTCTGGTGTTCTTTATGTAAATGATACAGAGCCGCTCCGCAGGCCCGAGTGTCAGGAGCTGCAGTTAGTGCTGGTTGCTCAAGAGCAGCACAAACAGCTTGAAGCAAAAACTACAGTCATCGTCATTTTTGAAGGCGAAGGTAAGCACTGTTCTGTTTGCCTGTAAAAGCGTATTGATTATTGCTTTGTAGCTTCATTAGGCTTGCTCAATAATACAATCAAAGTGTGTTATATGTAGTTTAAGTCAATAGAAAGGGCTGGTTTTAGTCTCTTTTTGGCTGCTGTAGCCATAATGTTTATTATCGTTACAATGGAAGTTACAGCTTATCAGCCTTTTCCAATCAGTATCACAAATGAATTGTGTTGTTGCTTACACAACTATAAGACACTTTTGATTGATGTATATAAATTTTAGATGCTTATGTACAAGCATTTGGAGTATCACATATGTGGAAATATGGTTCATCTCCATGTCTAAAGTTATAATCAAACATGAGGGAAAACTAACCCTTTTGTTATTGTAAAACTGGTAGGCTGCATAAAGTAGTTTAATACTGTATTGGAGTTAAATATATGATGTACATATGCACACGAAAACCGATGGAAATGTATTTTACTATCTATTATTTATGGCCTACATTTAACCACAACAGAAGTAGGCAGGGTGTGTCCTCTGTTGTAGTAATGTGTAATATGTCAGATTAAGTGTTCATGGCTTTTTTTGTAGCGGATCCTTGCCAGACAGAGGGACAGCGTTCACTGGCCTGTGCAGAGAAAAGACAGCGTGGGGAGTGTGAGACATTCCGAGGTCTGGGAACTCCCACTGGAAGATGTCAGTGGAGACAAGGCACAGGAAAAGGTGATTTTTGTTTTATTATTTATCCTTATAATGGACTGCACTACTGCATCCTTGATATTAATTTACTGTATCTGTTTTTGCAATACCTTATTTAGCATATTCATTGTTGGTTTTTTTAGTGATATCAGAAAATTACTCGACCTGTTCTCCAGACTTGCGTACCTGTCCAGATGGCTACTGTGATGTAATTGAAAGCAAAAATATATCCATATGTCCTCAGGATTGCACTCGTGAGCAAATGATTTCTATTTCTATATCTGTATGTTTTTGATTTGCTTATTAACTACTTGATACACACATAGTGCTTTTGTTGTTTTTTTAGATGAGCCAGTCATTGGAGGCCATGAGAGAGGTCTGATGCTTGGCATTAAGGCAGGACATGGAACCTGCTACTGCTATTCAGAAAAGTGCTTTTGCGAGCAGGATGATTTAAAAGGTGAGCACATTTGATTTCATAGTCAGACTTTGCATTATTAATCATGTGTCTGGTGTTAAAAGGTTTAGTGAATCAGATTTTTTAAATCATGCCATTTGATTTCCGTAAATTCTCTTTTTCCAAACTAATGCACACATCTTTTTCTCTCATACAGAGGAGATATGCGATGATATGTGTAAGACTGTCATTGCCACTGCAGTTCTTCTTTCCTTCATCATCTCCATCCTGCTCTCCTCTTACTTTATCCATCGTTATCACAAGAATACCAGCAAACCACCTATCGCTTCAGCTGAGATGACTTTCCGCAGGCCAGCCCAGTCCTATCCTATCAGCTTCTCTGCCAACAATGTTCGCCGAGGATCTTTGGACTCAGTGGATAACCAGGTGGCCATCGACACCTTCAAGATACCCGTAAGAACTTTTAAAAGATTCCTCCATAATTTGTTTTGTGGAAATGTGTTTATGATTGTTCTGTCTTTCACTAGAAAATAGTATATTTGCAAAGTGTTGGCACAAACGGGGTCATTTTAGGCATCAATATCGTTTTGAATTTATAAACAGGAGGATCCAAAGTGGGAGTTCCCACGAAAGAATCTCGTTCTGGGAAAAACTCTCGGAGAAGGAGAATTTGGGAAGGTTGTAAAAGCAACAGCATTCCGACTTAAAGGAAAGGCAGGATACACAACAGTAGCTGTTAAAATGTTGAAAGGTAAGAAAATAACCAAGTAGACCAAAACCTAACATTCTTTTTTATTTCAACAAAGTTTGTTTTTTTTGCAATAAATAATCTTATTTTAGTAGTATTCATCACCTAAATGCACTGACAGATTCACAAAACACAAAATCAAAAAACCAGAGCGTCTATAAACTATTTCTTTAACACCAAAATAATTTACATGCCTTACATTAGAGGGTTATTTAGCAATTCGACCATTTTGTCCAATCGGGCCATTATTGAGTTGTGTGAAATGTATGTGTATGTTGACTGTCTATAAACGTATGTGAAGCAATGTCTTTTGTACTTGTCTATTTCATACAGAAAATGCTTCTCATAGTGAACTCCGTGACCTTTTGTCAGAATTCACTTTGCTTAAGCAGGTCAACCATCCACACGTAATAAAAATGTATGGAGCTTGTAGCCAGGATGGTAAGAAACATATAGATTTTCTCTTGTTCCAACATCAATTTCCTTCAAAAGTTACATTTTAATACATGTAAACTTTATTTGTCCATTGTCTTTAAAGGTCCCCTGTACTTGATTGTTGAATATGCCAAGTATGGTTCACTGAGAAATTTTCTGAGAGAGAGCCGGAAAGTGGGGCCCAGCTATATGGGTAGCGATGCAAACCGAAACTCCAGCTATCTCGAGAATCCAGATGAAAGAGCTCTGACCATGGGAGACCTCATCTCATTTGCCTGGCAGATCTCCCGAGGAATGCAATACCTGGCTGAAATGAAGGTGAGTCTTGATTGTTTAATTCATTCATTCATTCATTCATCTTCTTACCCGCTTATTCCCGAATACGGGGTCACGGGGGACTGCTGCGCCTACACTTTGGACGGGTCGCCAGTCCCTCTCAGGGCAACACATAGACAATCAACCATTCACACACACATTCTTGATTGTTTCACCTAATCGCTATTTAATGTAGCATGTCATGTTAATGTCTCACAGCTTCTGGGTTTAAGGTTTACAATTTAGCAACAGATATTTTAGTTGTTTGCTTTTTGCCACAAAAGTATAATGTTTTTTAAGTATCCATCTCTGTATGCTTCAAGTATGAAATGACCATAATAAGACTTTTTATATGTAAAGGAACAAAAGTAGGTAATAAAAGATTGTAAATGTAACTGAACATTGATGGCATTTGGCAGACACTTATACAGAGCGATTAACTGAGCAATTGGGGCCTTGCTCACGGACCCAACAGTAGCAACTTGGTGGTGCTGGAAACTGCACCCTAATCTTCCAATCAGTAGTCCAATAACTTTAACCAAGACACTATTGCATATATCGTTAATGTATTATTTTTGGTATTCATAGCTTGTTCACAGAGATCTTGCAGCAAGAAATGTACTCGTCGCAGAAGGAAGGAAGATGAAAATATCAGACTTTGGCTTGTCCAGAGATGTTTATGAGGAAGATTCCTATGTAAAGCGGAGCAAGGTACTGTTTTTTGGCTTCTTTGTAATTACAGGTGTTTTGCAGTATTTTATATTAATATTTCTGCCCCATATTGTAATTCCTCTTTTCAGGGTCGTATTCCTGTCAAATGGATGGCTATTGAGTCTTTGTTTGATCATATATACACCACACAGAGCGACGTGTAAGTACACATGACGCATCATACAACAACAACTATTCGAAATGTGTCATTCTGTCATATAAATGTTCTAAAAGTTTTTCTCTTTATTTATAAGCTGGTCATTTGGGGTGCTGTTATGGGAAATTGTGACTCTGGGTGGAAACCCATATCCTGGCATTGCTCCTGAGCGACTATTTAATCTTCTGAAGACTGGCTACAGGATGGAAAAACCTGAGAACTGCACCGAAGAAATGTGTGTTTTAATATCATTATCTATAACATGTCAACCAAATGCCATGCATGTTATCAGACAACACAAATATAAAATAATCTGTCCTCTGCACCACTAAGCAGGTGATGATACAATATGTGAAAATACACGATAAAGCATGCGGCTGATGAATTGTCTTTCATAAAACAGGTATAATCTGATGCTTCGCTGCTGGAAGCAAGAGCCAGATAAGAGACCAACCTTCAGCGAGATAAGCAAAGAGCTGGAGAAGATGATGGTGAAAAGCAGAGTAAGCATATATAGAGACACATGGACTAATATACGCATAAATAAAAGCAGACCTAGGTCTCAGTCTCACCAGTCTAAGGTGCTTCCGTTTCGCTGACACGTAACAAAGGCATATACGATATTCGGTAATGCTTTATTAGACTGTCAAATTTGTTGTTTATTTAGCTGTAAAGGTTTAAACAACTTTTTAAAGTGCATGTTATTGATTAGCATGTGCAAAACCCATGGGTCTTAAAGGTTCATAGTTTATCATAAAAGTAAACTTGCTCATGGTAAGTGTCTTACTTGTAATTTATGACAACAGGATAATATGCTGGTCTCTATTTTTGCTTTAAGTATTATTCATGCTTTATGAAGCTCACCACTATCAATGACTAAATAATTCAGCACTGTATTGAATTTTTCTTCTAGTCTTATTTATTCTTTTTCCCATTAAAAGGACTATCTGGATCTGGCAGCTTCCACTCCTGCAGACGCTCTGCTATATGACGACACTCTGTCCGAAGAGGACACACCTCTAGTGGACTGTAATAACGCCCCTCTCCCTCGAACCCTCCCTTCCACTTGGATTGAAAACAAGCTCTATGGTAGAATTTCCCATGCATTCACTCGATTCTAAAACAACAAATAAACTTGTTTTGTCTTTGAATGGCTTCCCTAAGGACGGTGGGCTGTGATTGTGCTAATGGAACAAACATGAGAGATGTCTGGAAACTTCCTATGAGTTTAAAACGAGTTAGTATGTGGTATCAGTGATCAGATTTCTGATTTTCTTGGACCTGCTTCAGTTGTACACTATGACATTTAACACTTACATTAACAATTAAATTAATTTACATATTAGGACCAATATAAATTCAAGCATGATAAACATTTTCACGTTTTCCCCTAGATGTTTTAGATGCTTATTTTGATTTTACTATTTCATTTGGATTTACATTTGAAACAGGTGCAATTTAAATCAATCTGATTGTTATCCGTCACATACTGACTCTCTGTAATGTCTTTTACATCTTACAGGTGTTCAATGTTTATGCTAACTTGGAAAGTAGGAAAGCTTTTTTCAATTAAACTCTTCCATCATAACTTTGGACATTAGTTATAGCAATACTATATGGACTTATGGACACTTGGCCATCCCATCCGAATGTGTTTTTAAGCTACATTTTCCAGATTTAGTATTACCATTCTTCTATAATAACGTGCACATTTCTGGGAATGCTTTCCACTAGGTTCAACAAGGCTTATATCGAGTGAGGAGTTCTGGGCTACTGTTCCGGTTCATTCTAAACATGTTCAGTGCGGTTGAGGTCAGAACTTTGGGCTACTTCAGCTATAACCCAATCCGGGGCATTGTGGAAACAGTGTTTGGGGCTCTTGTTTCCAGTAAGGAACCATAATGCTAACGCATGTAGAGACATGCATGTAGAGAATTGTGTACTCATACACTTGTAGCTGAACTGGTATGGTGTCCAAAACGTTTGGGCTGTTTGTACTTAGACATGTTGATGCCAAGATAATTAGGAAACATAATTTCTGCATGACAGAAATCCTCCATGCAGATTGGGTGGATTGGTGATAGTAAATTGTCTATAGGAGTGAATGTGTGTGTGAATTCTTGTTTGTCTATGTGTGGCCCTGAGTTGGACTGACTACCCATCCAAAGTGTACCCCTGCCTTTCGCCCTATGTGCGCTGGGATAGGCGCCAGTGGACCCCCAAATTAGGGAATAAGCGGCTAAGAAGATGAATGAATGAATGAATGAATGAATGAATGAATGAATTTCTGCATGACTACTGTTGGAACAAAGACATCTCTCATG